>CM034151.1:175290249-175351225 GCA_019776745.2 Taxus chinensis
CACCCCTTAGCCTGTATCTGGGCCTATAAGACCCCAATTTGTGCCTGGGATGTGGCCAAATGGCCCTGTAACCCTACCACCTGAGCCTGTAAGGCTGCCACATGACCACCCCCCTCCTTTCCATCTCCATCTCATCAACTGCCCATCTGGGCCTACAAACTAGCAACCTATACCTATAGCTCTGCTACCTCTACCTCAGAGCCCACCAACTATTTCTGTAGTATACCCAACTGGGTAATTAGTGTAGCCACCTGCCCTTGTAAGGCATCTCTCTGCACTATAATGGTGGCTAGATTTGGCTACCTCGGTCTGGGTGGTATGGTTCGTAAGTGCATTGCCCACCATTATTTGTACCTGGCTATGCACCCAGTGTCATCTATCCACCGGTCTACTACCTCTCCTCCTGCCTTGTGGGCACTGTAGGCTATGGTAGAGGTAAGGGCCTCTCCACATCATCTCTCTGGTACTTTGGGAATGGCAGAGGTATGTCCTCTACTAGCTCGAACTACCGCCAGACTCTGTCTACTGGGATCATCTCATACTCCCCGACACGAAGACCCTGTATCCACCTCTCGAGTTGGAGCTCTGCTAGCTCCTCATGTATATGCCTATATGAGGGGAATCCCACATATGGCCTCCATCTAATGTCCACTCTGGAAAACCCCTCCAGTAACTACCAGAAATATGCCAAATTATGTGTGGGCTTGTCAGATCATTGCTCTCTAGTAATAGGAACCCATTTCGTGTACCCCAACCATAAAAATCTCACTAGGAATGCACCTGATCGGGGGGCATCCCTATAGGCCACACAAAAACTATGTGCTCGTATGGCCAGCAGTGCAGTAAAAATGTACAACACCGGTTGAACCTGTGTAACCACCCATATGCCCACAACTCCATGTACAACTGTACCAAGAATATTGTTACCTAAAAAAATTGGGTCTCATCCACCATCGTGTCATGGAGTACCCACATCAGTGATCAGGGAAACCATCCACCCTCTGCATCTGGCAGTGCATGGCAGCACACTACCTCCATCAACAGAACCACTAGCCTCGTCTCCTCCGGACGGGCTAGGTAAATCTCTCCATAGCTCAAGATGGCACTATGGAATCTCAAGTTGGCCATCCCCTCACCAAAAATAGTCACAATCAGCTCCTCTGAGGCCTTAGAGGAGAAAAAGTAGACCTGTGCACCCAATATGGGTAACTGAAGAATCTGAAACATGTCCTCCAGGGTGATAGTAATATCACCCGTCGGTAGGTGGAATGTGTTAGTCGCAAAATCCCATCTATCGATGAGTGTGAAAATCAAACTGGGCTACTGGACTACATGTTGATAGTAATGAACCCCACTCAAGCCAACTACCTCCACACGTTGCAGCTCCTCTAGGGTCACTACACCGTGTACTGTCACTAGTAGAGGCATAACCTTGTCTCGCATATGTAGCTGCTCTCATCCCTACATCCAATACAAACAAAAAATTAATCTACATTTATCATATCCATATTTACCAATTATCATTTTCCCACATCCTATTTTCACCCTACCCATCTCAACCCCCTAGTCCAAACCACTTTTGGACCCTTGTTCCCAATAACCTGGCCAACCCCGGTCACCCCTTAACTAGCATCGATCACCTATTTGGCGACCGATACCAGTTCACCCTTACCAACCCTAGTCACCCCTTAACTGGCATCAGTCACCTGTTTGGTGACGGATACCGGTTTACCCTTACAGATACCAGCCAAACTTGACTGATGCTGGTCACTGTCTCGGTAAAACTCGTGATTTCCCAAAACTCCCCTTTTCTAAAATACCTCCCCTTGCCCCTTTTACCCACCTACAAAGACCTACACTACCCTTGGGCCTCCACCCACCCTACCTATCCCATTTATTTCCCTCCCCATTCCACTTTTTACCCACTATTCCCCCCATTTCCAAATTTAACCCATTCCCACCCACAAAAACAAAACCCAACCAAAACTACAAAAAACAATATACTAATCTATCTAATCTAATACACGTAGAGTAAGGCGCTTACCTCATCACACTACCGTTGCCTCAATGGCACATCTAGATACTATACCGGTGGCCCGCCTAATCCCTCTCTGTCCTCCGCCATCATCGAATCACTACCCATAACCTCTACCCATTCAAATCCCTCGCACTGATCTTATGGACCCACTTCTCACCAACCAATCCCCCGTTGTGCACACTACCACCTCAATGCTTTGTTCTTTCTAAGTAATTTTCTCTCTTTTCTCTCTCTCTTTTTGTTTTCTCAAATATCTACAACACAAACGAATAACAAAAAACATGTATTTTTTGTTTTTATAACAAACTCGACCTAATCGACATTGGTTATTTTTGACCAGCATCGGTTACATGCCCTACCTAACCATCTTTAGTTGACCTATACTGACGTCGGTTATTCTTGACCAGCATCGATCACCCTCACCTACGCATTGCCCTGAATTTCACCCATTTACCCTACCCTTACCTCCTTTTTGACTCATCCAACCTTCACCCTGATCATTTAGCCTACCCCAACTTTACCCAAACCATTTGCCTCACCTTCCTAATCTATTCATTTACTACCTCCCTTTTTCCTCCTTTAGGAACTCATTGTTTTACCCCTATCTTGGCCTTACCCATGCTGTGACCAAGATATTTGGACTTTGCCCATTGCTAGTGACATTTGACCTCATGTGTTCGCTATACCTTGTGGCACTGTTACCTGTGTTGTTGACCTAATGACCTTACCTAGCCTATTACCGTGACCATTTATCTTGACCCTACTGTTATCCAAAATTCACCCCCTAGGGTAATTTTTATAACATGCATCAGGATAATTCAGTCCCGAGCAAGTATATTGATTCAAGGCAAAAAATCGTGTTTCTGGGGTCCCCTTGGTTTCTTTCTAACTCTCCTGTCCAAGAAGAAAACCCATCAAGTTTTAAAAATGTGAAAAATTTGCAAAAGCCAAGCTTGGTGCCAAAATACAGAGAAAATTGGCTAATTCCTAGTCCAGGCGGTCCTTGGGACAGTTGGGACGTCGGGGCACGAATCGGCTGAAAAGCTGCCAGGTGGTTTGCGCAGCATCCAGGACAGTTGGGACATCGGGACGCACGGGGCGCGAAAAGTCAAACCGGCCGAAAAAATGGAGAAAATGCCTAAGTCTTTGTTTCACACAGTTGGGACATCCGGGACAAAAGTACGCGAAGGACACGGATCGGGCGGTTCGAAGAAATTTGTCCCAAGTAGTCAGGGACAGTTGGGACAAGAGTACATGGAGGACGCGAACTGGCTGGTTCAGCTGAAACAGAGAACTTTTGTTTGGGACATCTGGGCCAAAAGTACGCATGGGACGTGAAAACCCGAAAGAGCTGAGAGCGAATGAAATCTTGCCATGTGTCTTCACTGCAAAGAGGGACAAGGAAGCCCGAATCGGGCGGTTCGGAGAAATTTGTCCCAGACAGTTTAGGACATCCGGGCCAAAGGTACGTGCGGGATGTGAAAAGGTGAAGTGGCCGAAAAGAGACAAGGAGGCCCACGGATGAATCGCAGCATGACACGTGTCACAAGGGGAAGCGCAATGGAAATTGGCTAAGTGTTTTTTGGCCAAAAAATTTCAAAGGGCAAGGTTTGAAGGGTCGGCCCGAGCTAATAGACACAGGACACGTGTCCTAAGGTGGGGGAGTTCGGAGCCAGGGAAAGACTTAGGAAAATTTGACAAAAGTCTTGGGCCAAAAAATTAAAAGACAAGGATGACCCCGTGCCCCTATCCTCCAACCAGATCACGCCACGTGTCCCAAGAGGCGGGGGCGCGGGGAAAAAATGGAAAATTTTCCAAAGTTATAAAAAGTCAAAATTTTCAAGGGAAAACCCACAAAAAGGGAAGGAGAGAGAATTGCTCATCCAATTAGTGCCCGACATGTGTCATCCAAGTGGCAGTGCGGGGGAAAAAATTCAAACATTTTCCCGCCGACCCGTTTTTTGCCTGTTTTTGCCCTAAATCTTCAGATCGCCATATCTTTCGATCCAGAGCTCAGATTTTCACGTTCTTTATATCAATGGAAAGCTGGTGAAATTCTCTACATGATTCTGAGGTAAATCTTACATTTTGGTTTATTTTGGAGAGATAAAATCGAACAAACATCTCTGGCGTGTGGTAATGGCCAAAACTGATGTTTCAACAACCAGCTTTAATGCACATGGGCCGCATTCTTCTTCAACATGGCCAGAACTAACATTTCAACAACCAGTTTTAATGCAGATGGGTCGTATTCTTCTTTAGCATGGCTAGAAGTGATGTTTCAACCACCGATTTTAATGAAGAATGTGTTTTGGTCAATGGTTGGGATGCTTGCACGTTTTCCTACATTTTCTCTCTCCTGGGCTCGACCCATGCATTGTATAAAGCTAGATTTGGCTCAATTTAAAAAGGGGTTGTTCATATTTTCTACTCTTCCCTCCCTTCTTTTCTTCTCTAGGGTTGAAAATGGAGTTCGAACCTTCTCCCCTTCTCTGTAATGGCGTTTTTGTCTTTTACTATTGAAATGATGTTCTATGCAAACTTCTGGAGCAACAAAAACATATTTTGTGATGCATCTGTCCATCCCTGCTTGTTCTTTTGCTTGTTGTCTTCTTGCCTCTCTTCATTGTAGGTATTTGTGCATGTTCTAATGTTCATTACAGGTCTGGAGCTGCGTTCATGGAGTTTTTGGGACATTTTCTGTGTGAAATCTATCCTTGGGGTTGTGATGCGTCTGTCCATCCTTCCCATTGCTCACTCTCCTTGTTCCATGTCAGTTTTGATAGATGTTTCAACATTCTCCTTCTCTGGTGTATCACCGTTTTAGTGTAGGCTTTTGTTCTTTTTATCTTTTCTCTCTCTCCATGTCTCCTTGGTGGTTAGATTAGGATTAGATTAGCTTGCCTGCACTGGAATAGCTTTTGGCAGGTAGTTTAGGAGCAGGAACTAGCCTTCTCTGGAGATTCCTTTCTCATTTCTGCAAGTCCCACACTTGGAGAAAGGATTCAATGTTATACAATCACACTGGATGTTAGAGTGATCAAACTAGAAATCTGATCAACATCTAGGGGTGCTGTGATTTTGTAATAACACCTACCTTTGGTGTACCAGAACATACCTAAATGTTCCTTCACCTAACCTAAGTCATGTTTCCTAACCATATCCTATACCTTGGATACCGGAATCACTTCAACCTCGTTTGGATACACTTATTGACCTTAAACGACGTAGATTTTGATGACTATTAAACCCAGTAATGTACTACAGTTTATACATGTGTGTGAATTTTACTGTTGCTACCTTTGACCTTGACCCATTACCTATCTTAACAGAGTAGACCTTTAACCCTTTTCTCCCCATGCCCACCTGCCCTTTCATCACATTTACCTTTTATCAAACCACTCACCAATTATGCCTTCTACCTCGTTAGTTCCTAGTTTGAGGAGGATCACCTTCACCCACACATGGGGCAACAACATCTTATTTTTGTTAGCATCGCTTACTAATACAAGCTACGCAAAAAAAAGGGGAAAAATGTAGACACTAAAATTAGGTCACACTCCCCTTTGGTCTCTCGACAAATAAGCACCCTTCATCACATTCACCTAGCCATGGCCCCCTTCATCCACTAGTATTAATTTAATTAAATTAATTCATTATCCTCACCATATTTATTATTTAAATATCTTAATTTAGATAATATCCAAACATACACTTCACCTACACACCTCATCAAGCTAAATCACCTTAAGACCTATTCTTAGTAAGTTTCCATAACTAACTAAGACTTACCCAAACCCTAAAAATAAATGCATACATTCTTTCTAACCACATTCCTGAATGCTTACAAGAAGCTTCCAGTTTAATCTGCAGGTTAACGACATGAGATCTGAGAAAATCAAGAGGATCTCCTTAGTTTAGTAAACCTAGGAAATCCCACCTTGATCGACGCCAGTTAGCCCTAACTATCACTAGTTAGACCGGAACCGCTGTTGGTTACCCTTTTAACCCCCAAAACAACCTTATTTTCAAGGTTGGAAAAAGATTGGAAAAAGTTGGAAAACATTGAGATCTTCTTGAGATATATCACATCTTCTGAGATCAAATTCCAGTGAGAACACGCATACAAGGAAAGAGATCAAGCATTTTATCTTATACAGCCACCCCAGCAATGATCTGATCTAACCAAGCAAAGAGGAATGCACATGTAGCCCATGAAAAAGCTCTCCTATGATTGGTGATCACCTGCAGCCTTCAACCTCTTACCAACACCCCCATCCCTCACTTATAGTTGTCCAGGACCAGAATCCATGTAAGTAAAACATTATACTTCTCTGGTTCCTTTCATTTCGTCATTTTATTATCACCTATTGTTTAACTAGCCACCCATTGACCTCCTTCAACATTCCCCCTCCATATACCCATTAAAACCTCATCCTAACCAATGAAAATCCTTTGTGCAATCACAAAGGAGACCCAAAACCCATTTTGTGGCATTCCCAGAACTCCACAGTAACTGGCACTGATTACGCCTAACCACCGTTGGTCACCCTTAATCAGCATTGGTTACTGTATTTGCCCATACAGCTTAGAACTGTGACCTATCCACCTAATTCTACATCACCCTCACTCACCTGTAACTTATCTGAGACCTCAGTGAGACCTGTAGATAACCAAAACCAACTATTTAGCCTTTAGATCCTATTTTAACCTAGCCTGTTAGATTAGATATTTCTTATTGTGTTTTAAGTGAGATACCTAAATCGTTTCAAATTACAATAGGATTTACTTTATTACCCACATTAAATTGTTTAAAACAGTGGACTGACAGTCATCTAGGAAGTATCACACTTCCTTGATCTAGCACACGCTAGGCAGTTCACTCCATATATTGTTTAATTCTTTCCATTGAGATTGCATTTCACTACAGGTAGTTCCTCCTAGCCAAAAGGAATCTCTCATGATCAGTTGTGGATTCAGAAGTCATATGCGTGCAGCAACCTATCAACCAACATTAAAACAGGTATTCCTCCTATGCACGTCACCCTATCTGTTTCAGCAATACTTCAAAGAAACATCTAAGAATCATGTGAAATAGTGAGACACTTGCATATTTATTTACTATGGTGTGACTGAACCTAGGGGAAACAAGAGAATTTACGAAGATGTTATGAGGAAATTAATTGAGGGAGACGATTCAGTTTAGGAAAATTTAATTAATTGTAAAACCATTCCAGATATATTTTAATTTAGATATCAAATTAAGTTCATTTATTATAGTGTGATTGAACCTTAGTGCATCCAAATTTTTTTTAAAGATGTTATGAAGAAATTAGCAGAGGACCTAACGATCCAGTGTAGGAGAAAGTAATTAACTACAAAATCATTCTAGATATATTTTCATTTTTAAATTTAGATATTAAATTAGCTGTAAAAAACATGGCATGTATTTTTTCATATTCAAATATGGATATGAAATTAATTAAAATTAATTGTAAAACCATCCCAAATATATTTTAGTATTTAAATATAGCTATGAAATAAATTGAAATTCCTTTACTAAAGGTAGAATTATAGTAAAACATTTGAAGAATAATTTGAATGTATAATGTAATAATATTCCTGAAGATGGGCTTCCAAATCAACAATATAAATCATAGTAAAGCTCCAATAAAAAAATCTCCCTATAATTGTTTTTCAATCTAGAAAAATTCCCAAACATCGTCGATGTCCTTTAATGGATGCAAAAAATGCCATAACACATGTAACAAGTATTTGTCTTCTAACTTAGAATCTATGTTAAATTGTTTGGAAATTATGTATTTCACAACATCATTGAACTTTTTTTTGTCTAAAGATTAATCTACAAGTACCATATTGTTACAATTGTACAATACATTAAAATGCCACCAAATGGAGTTAATATTCTTGAGATATATTTTGGAATTCCCAGAGCCTTTATAATCGGAGTGTTTGGTATGGACGAAATCTTCCTATGTAAATATGAACATGAAGCTTCCAACCTCTAAGCTAATGTTTTGAAGGAATGAAGGCATCATGTCAATAACATTTTACTTTCTCGCCAATGTCCATAGTGATATCTTGAATTTTTTTTCAGAAGTGCAATAAATATTTCATATTAGGTTTGAGAAAATAATTATTTTTTTGAGCTTGACACTGCCAAATGTTTTTAGCTATTTTTATTCCAAATCATCCTTATGGAGGGTGTGTGCCAAAAAAATATTCATATAAAAAATGATCAGTTTCTTGTTGCATGTGTTCTTATCTACAAATGAAACAAAAAAACAAAATCAGATGGTTGAGGGTGGTGAATCAATACAATATTTTTATATCAAAAATCAAATGGTTGTAGGTGATTAAGAAGGTAAAAAGTCCAATGAAGTTCATCATTTCTTATTATTATACTAGAAATATTTTTTTTGGAGAATTTATTTGAATTCAATTTAATGTTTCAGTCCGATGAGTCTTTACATATCATATAGTAGTTATTTCCTTGCATTTGAAAGTGGTATACATTTTCTATTATCAAAGAAAAATCTAGCATTTAAACATGCTCATAATTAATGTAGGAATACATATTTGATTAATAAAAAGTACTAAAATATTTGTTACAGTAAAGTATCTCTATTAATTCACATTTTCAACTTATACAATATAACTCTTAACTTATAAGTATTTGTACAAATCGGTCATCAACCACATATCTTTTGAACAAAATTCTCCTTTACATTTTAATCCAACCATAAAATTTCCCTTTACACCTAATGTAATACACAATGTCTCTTTATAACTGTAGGGAACATTGTTTTTTACTAAAAAACATTTCTAGATCTTTTATTGCAAATCCATCGACTATATTGCAATGTTCCTTTCCTTAGGTGAGTATTGAGTTAAATTCACTGGATATTTTTTAGTGAAGGCCTTTGTAATCTTCTCAACATCAGTAGAAGTGATTTTTTCAGACCAGAATCGCATTTCAAATTTTGTTAACAATGAATTTGTAAACTCTTTTAGGCCACTTTGCAAATTATACTCTCCTTGCTGAACTTGAATGACATATCCTTATGGGATGATTAGTTTTTCTCATAAAGCAAGCCGTGCAAATCTAAAATAAGAAATTAATTCTTGTGGCTAATTGCAGGGAAGTAAATATTTTGTTTTAATCAGTCTCATCTCAATTCTAATGAATGGAAATAATCAATATTTTAGCTTGTAGCTACCACTTTCCGATGGGGGTTGTATGCAATATTGCACCTTCTTTACCTATAGCTAGATCCTTTGATGCACTATCTATTTCAAACAAACATTAATCTATCCATAATCTAGATATTGCTATGGAAAATGAAAGCATATTTGAAAAAACATAGTTATCTACATTGTAAAATGGTAAATTCAATATCAACACTTTAGGAGGATACCACTTACTAAGTGAGCTTCCAGCTTGGCTTACATCAACCTTACCCATTGCCTATTTTTGTGAGGCAAGATGTATTGAAAACTATATTAATAAATCCTTAATTGATTTCATGTTATGGAAAATGAAAGAAAAATTGAAAAGCATAATGCTCTCCCTGGTAATATGACAAGTTTAAAATAAAGTATTCTATGTCTTCTGAATGAATTTTAGCAACCGCTAGGGTTCATTTATATTCATTGAGCCACTAGTTGATGCATAATCATAGAACCCCTAAATTTTTTCAAATCGATGGGTTGAGACTCTCAGTGTGATTACATAACATGGAGCTTCTCCCAAAGTGTGGGACTTTGTAATCGGAAGAGCTCTCCAAATGAAGGCTGGTTCCTATTCCTCTATTTAGGTGCACACATACAATTTGTAGAGGATCTACTCTAAAATCTAATCTAACTTGCCAAGGAGACAAGGTTAAAAATATGTAAGCAAATGAAATCCTAATCTAAAGAGGTGATAGCACCAAGAAAAAGGACTGAAATATCCTACTGAGGGAGACTAGAGAAGAAAAATTGTAGTTTGAAGAGGCCAGACAACTATGACACAGTCCCAAATATCCATTCACCAACAAATTTCCATGAAACACAACATCCTAAACCTGTAAAATGAAAGGAAGTGTGCACAAAATATAACAACAACAATAGAGAGGTAAGGGAATGCAATAAAATAAATGCAAGGGATGAGAGAACACCATAAACACAAATTTTATGGTTCCTTAAAAAATACACAGTCCATTACATTTGTAGAATAAAGGCACAATTTCATTTACAGATCCCATGAGAAGGCTTACAGCTCAAAGATATCGAGGAAAAAAAATGAGAGTTTTCCTATATCAAGAATATCCCCCTCTCAAAATAGAAGTGTTTACAATATATAGAATTGTGGAGAGAAGAGACAAAGAAGAGAAACTCGGATTTATGCTCACTCCCATGAAAAAAATTCATTAAATGATCTGAAAAAGCATGGGAACCTCTAAAATTCCATTCCCCAATGTACTCTAGCTTTCTGGAGAAGTAATTAGACCATACTACATTAAATTCGGTAATTGGGATGCTTGGAACTGTAATTTTTGGAGCTGAGTATATTTTCCCATTTTTCACTCACTTACCCTTGCCAAAATTAATATGTCAGGCATCCATGGCATAGAGGATGTCAAGACCTTTCCAATGATATAAATTTTGTTCAATTTCAAGCACCCATTCAAAAGTTTTTCTGATTTGAAAATCTGCATTAATCCACAAAAGAGATGGCGAAAATGCAAGTTTGCAAAATGGGCCCTAGGGCCCGAAATTGCAAACTACACCCTTTACAAAAATTTTGAAATTGCAAAAACTCCCTCATGGCCTAAAATTGCACAAGTGGAAAAAATCCCCCAAGGCCCGAAATTGCAAGTTTGCAAAAATTCCCCGTAGGCCAGAAATTGCAAATATGCAAAAAGTCCTCCCAGGATTGTATCTTGCAAAATATGAAGATTTAGAAGGACTTATTTATATTTTCGGAAAGGGGAAGAAATTTCCTATATGAAGACGATACTTTTGGGAATCCTTAAGTAATTAAAATAAATGAAAAATCAGATTTGAAGCATTAAAAAGTGGGAGTAAATGGTGTTAGTTGACCAAGATTAAGCATAAGCTTATTTTGGACAACAATTTGGTGACTCATAGTGGACATCTACCTTCTAGAGGAGATTATTAGTGGCCTTGATCAGGGGATATTTTTCAATGTCAAAAGTTTCATAAACTTCCCTAGACCATTCTAGTGCAGTAGATCCTTCAGTTAGATTTATTACGACTGTAAAAATGTGAAAAACAAACACTCTGAGCTCAAGTTATGTCTAGTCAAAGTTTAGTCAACATGGAAGTCAACTGTGGTCAACAATTCAACAAGTGGACCACTGGAAGGGTGAAACGTGGCAATTGGTGACAAGGTAAAATTGATGATCTTGTAATTTTTTAAAAATCAGTTCCATAGTATAGAGCTCGTCGCAAGCTTTCTGACACATTTTGAACGGACCAAATCTAAGTTCGTATGCGAAAGATATGCATAGTCAAAGTTGTGGTCAAATAATGATGTGGCACACTGTGAGGTGGACAAATAACATATTATGGGTGTGACACTTGGTAGGTTTTTGACAGCTTTGAATTTAAAATAATAATAATAATATTTTATTTAATACATTCCATGGGAATAAGCCTAATCCCATGGGATAAGGAGGATTTTGTGGACAAAAAGCTATTTAAAGGCTTATCCTATCCTTTTCCTACAAAATGTGGGGTCAATGGCTAAATTGGGTGCCTAAACCTATGGAAGGGGGATTTGAACCCAACACCTCATCTAAAAAGATAAGCGACATTACCAACCCGCCACTCTCTTGTAAGTGGTATAAATAAAGCGCACTTGTATTTGTAATGAAGAAGTGTCAAGTCTGTGTCAAGCCAATAAACAGGTAGTTTTGGAAAAATGCAATTTTGAGGCACTTCCACTAAAAACCAGATCTCGGGTTATATTTTAAATTTTTTCATAATTTTGAGACAATCGTGATGGTGTGATCATTTTTTCTGATTTGGAGTTTTTCTTTTATAGATTTAGGTGTTGTTAAAGTCACACAAAGGCGTAGAACCAAAGGGAGACACCACTGCAAGTGGATCAAGAAGGTGAAGGACATAGGCTAAGCTCCATTAACATCCTTCAAAGGTTTGAAACATAGTTTTATAGGTTTTTGATTCATTATTGGTTAATGTAAATGTTATTGTATTTACATTTTTTTAACATTATTAATGGATCGGTTCATCACGAACCCAGGGACGTAGAAATTCTAAACCCCGTAAACAATTTGGGTGTTGTGTTCTGATTTTATTTTCAATTTTTGATATTTTCAAGTAATTTAAATTAAAAATATGAATATGGATGCAACTATAATCAGTAATTGATAAAATTGGAAAATCGATTAAAATCAAGAAACAATGATTTTTGGGGCTTCGATCAAACAATGAAATTTTGAGTAAATTACAAACTTAATTTCAGTTTCAATTCACTCCTAAATCAGATTCTAATCAATTTTTGGAAGTCTAAAATCCTTTTAAGTTGATTAAAATTAAAGATCCTTGAAATTGTTTAAAAGTGGAAAAAATAAAACACCCATTTTCATATCAAGTTTGGTATCAGAGCAGTTAGATTGTCAGATTAGCTTCTAATTGTGTTTGAAAATTTGGCTTCAGTTTCAGTATTGATTTCAATTTTCAGTGTGTAGACATTTTGGGGCTTGTTAATATTCTTTTGCAGTGTGTAGTTTTAGAAGTATAAGTTGTGTTTGCAGGAACAGGGAATCATGGGAAAGTGATCAAAATAGGAACAATTGGATGAGCTTGAAGCCATAAACCGCCAACTCCACAAAGAAAACTCTTTCCTGAAAGCTAATTTTTATTCCTTGGAAGAGGAAATAGTGCGGTTAAAATCTAAGCCACAATCCTATATAACCAAGAAAGAGGAGTATGTCAATGAGACGCTTGCACAAAGCAAGAAGTTGATGGGCTTTGTTAAAGAGTTGCAGGAAGAAATACGGACCAAGGATGCCCTCTTGGAAAAGCTACACCAAGGTGAACACAAGAAAGAAATGCCTTTCAAATCAGATGCATGTACTATGAAAAAATGAACAGTAAGTTGTTCACATTTTAATTCTTCCTCTCATTCAGTTTCAGATATTCCCTTAGGTCAGTTTGAAAAACACACTAAGGGAATCAGGTCTAAACTAATGGTTAAGATGGGATTTAATAGAAAGGGCCTTGGTAAAAATGGAAAAGGTGATGCTAACCCAATATAGGTAGAGGATCAACCTCAGTTTATAGGTTTGGGTTATTCTATTGGGAAAATGGAAATAGGAGAAAGTTCTAAAGTAGCTGAAGGAAGACAAACTTCTAACAACCAAGGATCTATGCCTCTAGAATTACAGGATTCCACCATCAGGAGGAACAATGAAAGGTGTAAGAAAATAAGTAAACAAGGTAATGAAATTCCACCTCCTCCCACTTACACTAAAAATAACACTAAAGGGAAATTTAATCCTAAAACTTCTAAAACACTCTTTCAGTTTGAACAATATCATTTTCGTAGATAGAAGTATGTGTTTCCTTTCACGTTTTTTGAAGGTACTAATCATTCTGCAGCATATTGTTGGTTGAGGAAAAATATGATAAAGAAGTTAATGCATTTTGTGAATGATAACGCATGAGAAAAAGACCAATCTCACTCTGGTAAGGTGAGAAATGGCAAAAAGGTTACCTCTCCTAAACAGGGGAATCATTTTCCAAGACAAAGTTCAAGGAATAAAAAATGGATAAGACTCCTAAAAATAAGGAAGTTAAATTTATTTCCCATTATAAAAGGAATGGTCATAATGTTAAGATGTGTTGGTATGTTCCTTCAGTGCAACATTGGAAAGTTGTTAAAAAGGAAAATAATGTCAAACCAAAATTTGTTGATCTAACTCATGTAAATGCTCATTCTAGTACTGGGGAAGTAAAACCACCTAAACGGAGAAATCCAAGTAATTGGATGGGAAAAACATTCCTCAACTTTATGTTTACATTACAGTAACTGGTGATAGTATGCAAACATTTTCAAAGCTATATTTTAGTGGTTTGATCCTATGTTTTTATTTAGCTTTGAAATAATTTGGAAGCAATCGTAAAGAAGATTTGAGTGATAGGTTCATCATACTCATATTCATCTTCTCACATTTTGGTTGGTTATTTCATTTCTGACAACAATATGCATGGATATGGGCATCATCAAAATGTCTATTTTGAAATTTGTAGTTTTATAGTGTTGTCATTTGTGCAAATTTATGGATGCTTATAAGACCCATTCAGAGCACCTGTTTGATATTGTAATAAATAGACAAAGTTCTTGTATCCACATGTGTTATTTACACTAATTTATAAGACCCTTATTTTGGGAAAAATTGATTTTTGTAACTATCAAGTGTGGTTGTAATTAGGGTGTAAATTTATTACAATAACAAACTAGTTTGCAAAGGCACTAGGTGATCATTTTGCAGATTATGGCAGTTCACCAATTTGGGTAAGCATATAGTTTATAGTCTATCCCTTTATAGTTCAGTGTATGGATAGAATATTTGCATATTCATGTTGATTCAGATTTTGACTATAGCCATTTTGGGCATTGATGGTTTAATGATTCTGGATAGTGAATATTTGTAGTTGTAATCAACATAATCACAAAGTGTCAGTTGAACACTAGCTTCCGTTATAGATGGGTGTTATTATCTGACTTATTATTTGTGATGGCGATACACTATTTTGGGAAGATTCACGTGGATTCAGTTGTTGACTATAGCTATTTTTGGGTGTTGATAGTCTATTTTATTTTGGATAGTGAATACTTGCAGTTGTTACAGTTTCAGATGGACAGTGGGCACTAGCCTAATTGTGGGTAGTTTAGATGTCTAGTATACTGATCTTTGTTATGGAATTGTAATTTTTGGTAATTGGCTATATCAAAAAGTGACCATTGAACACTAGCTTTTTGTATTAGAATGGGTGTTATTATCTGGTCAATTATTTGTGATGGCATTATAGTGGGGTATGATAGTTCACAGTTGTGTGTAGAGTTGACAGGGTTGCAGCGTTTCAGTTGAACACTAGCTTAATTGGGTGTTATTATATCATCAATTATGTAATTAGCTAATCAAAAATTTGCATTTATTTTAACCTGTAATGTTATTTTGGGTTCTTTTATGTGTTTGTGTAATGCAAGAAGAGATAGCATTATTTGAGGGTTGATAAACAACTTTTTGTGGACAAAAAGCCTTCTTAGTAGGGAGGAGTGATGATCAGTGGATATTTTTAAGTGTAAAAATTTTCCTAAACTTTCCTAGACCATTCCAGTATAGTAGATCCTTTAGAGAGCTTTCCGATGACTATAATAACGTGAAAAATGGACACTTTGAGCTCAAGTTATGTCAAGTCAAAGTTTAGTTGATAAGGAAATAAACTTTGGTCAATAGGTCAACAAGTGGACCAATGTCAAGGTGACATGTGGAAATTGGCGAAAAGGAAAAATTGATGATCCTGTAATTTTTTTCAAAATTAGTTCCATGGTATAGAGCTCGTCACAGGATTTCTGATGCATTTTGAATGGACCAAATCTGAGTTTGTATGAGAAAGATATGCATAGTCAAACTTGTGGTCAAATGATGATGTGGCACACTGTGATGTGGAAAAATGGCATATTATGTGTGTGAAACTTGGTAGGTTTTTAGTGGCTTTGGATTTAAAATAATAATATTTTATTTAATCCACTCCATGGGAATAAGCCTAATCGCATGGGATAAGGAGGATTTTGTGGACAAAAAGTTATTTAAAGGCTTACCCTATCCTTTTCCCACCAAATGTGGGGTCAATGGCTAAATTGGGCGCCTAAACCTATGGAAGGGGGATTTGAACCCAAAAGCTTATGTAAAAAGATAAGTGGCCTTACCAACCTGCCACTCTCTTGTAAATGGTATAAATAAAGCACACTTGTATTTGTAATGAAGAAGTGTCAGGTCTGTGTCAAACTAATAAGCAGGTAGTTTTGGAAAAATGTAATTTTGAGGCACTTCCACTCAAAACAAAATCTTGAGTTATATATGAAAATTATTCAAAATTTTGAGACGATCACTATGGTGTGACTATTTTTCTGATTTAAGGAATTTTTGATAGCATTATGTGCTGTTAAATTCACATAAAGGCGTAGAACTAAAGGGAGACACTGCTGCAAGTGGATCAAGAAGGTGAAGGAAATAGACTGAGCTCTATTAAAGTCCTTCAAAGGTCTGAAACACAGTTTTTTAGGTTTTAGATTCATTATTGGTTAATGTAAATGTTATTGTATTTACATTTTTTTAACATTATTAATGGATCGGTTCATCACGAACCCGGGGACGTAGGAATTCCAAACCTCATAAACAATTTGGGTGTTGTGTTCTGATTTTATTTTCAGTTTCTGATATTTTCAAGTAAGTTAAATTAAAAATATGAATATGGATGCAACTATAATTAGTAATTTATAAAATTGGAAAATCAATTAAAATCAAGAAACGGTGATTTTTGGGGCTTCGATCAAACAGTGAAATTTTGAGTAAATTGCAAACTTAATTTCAGTTTCAATTCAGTCCTAAATCAGATTCTAATCAATTTTTGGAAGTCTAAAATCCTTTTAAGTTGATTAAAATTGAATATCCTTGAAAGTGTTTAAAAGTGGAAAAAATAAAACACCCATTTTTGGATCAGACCTTGAAACATCCATTCGACATATAGTCTTTCTGGTAGTCTCATATTTGATCTGTTACTACCTTCCACTACTTGCACTCTCATCCTTTGTAAGAAAACCTTGAAGTCAAGATTTGTGAGAGTAAAAATTTCCTAAAACTTGGAAACTTTTCCCTCACTCGACTTTCTACAAATCTGATCTGTTGGAGTGGAATGAAAACATCCAAACCTACTCCGATATGGATACTCCGCTGATTTGATTCTCTTGTGGATGCAACTCTTTTTCAAGAGTGAGATGAACTGTATACAAAAATACACCAGAAAAAATAGAGGATGTGCACCAAAATTTAGGGAATTGAAACCTATTCTAACAACAATAACAATGTGCACAAGGACTTAGAGGAATTTGAAATCCTTAACTAATATGTACAAGGGTGAGAAATTAT
Source organism: Taxus chinensis (assembly GCA_019776745.2). Classification (NCBI taxonomy): domain Eukaryota; kingdom Viridiplantae; phylum Streptophyta; class Pinopsida; order Cupressales; family Taxaceae; genus Taxus; species Taxus chinensis. The sequence continues at coordinate 175,307,494 of CM034151.1, forward strand.
CCTTATAATAGAAATGCTTGATATAGATTCCATCGACTGTAATTTACAATTCTTCACCATCCAACTTATACAACTAGAAGGCATTTCTACCTTTGCTTTCAGTGATCATGTATGGATCACTCCATATGGCATCAAACTTGGAATGTTTTCCTATCTTTTCAGTATCAGCATCCCACTTTAGTACCAAGTCTCTTTCTTGGAATTTACTGGCCTTAGATTTCTTGTCAAAGCTCTTCTTAATCAATGCTTGATCCTTTTCCATGGTTTGCACTACATGTTCTCTTTCTTTTCCTAATTCCATCAGCTCTGCATACCTGATTTCTGTGGGCTCATACCGAGCTAGTTTCAGCTATTTCATGAGTTCTAATGCTGGAAACTCAAGTGATATAGGTAGAAATTCTTCTTTCCCATATACAAGCTTGTATGGAGAGATTCCTATAGACCTCTTGAGTGTGATCCTATTAGCCAATAGAGTTGATTTGATTTTTTTTGCTAACTCCTCTAATTCTCATCAAGAGTCCTTCTAATGATTCTTAGTAGGTTCTTGTTTTTGGAATCTTCTTGGCCATTACCTTGAGGGTAATAGTTTGGTGATGTACTAAGGTATACACCATTCTTGACATCCCATTCAGTGATCTTTGTACCAAGAAATGCCAATGCATTATCTAATATGATAGTGGTAGGGAATCCAAACCTAATGACTATCCCTTCAGAGAAATCCAATATATTGGATTCATTTTCCTCTTTAAGTGCCGTTGTTTTGGTCCACTTGGTGAAATAGTCTATTGTAGTAAGTATCCACTTGTGGCCTTGATTTGAATTTTGGTTGATCACTCCAATGAAGTCCAATCCCCATTTCATGAATGGCTGATCTACTGAAATTGGACGAAGAGGCGAAGAATACACATTTCTTGTATTTCTTAATCCATGAGTAGAAATTATTAAACACTGTAGGCCAATAGTAACTAGCCTTCTTGATCCTGAGATCTGTTACTCATGGAGTAAAGTGGCCTCCTGCCTCACCATCATGGAACTCGTGCAATATCTTCTCAACATGACATGTTCCAATTCATATCAATAGAACACCATTTATGTATTTTTTGAACAAAACACCATCGATAAGCACATATGGAATGAATTGTAATATAAAGTATCTCCTCTTTTATTTTCTCATTTCTGGAGGGAAAAAACCTATTTGGAGATAATGCACCAAGTCTTGAGTCCAACATGGAGTGGGTGCATCGTTAGTTGGTTGTTATTGCTCATTCTGTAGTATTGGGAAAACCTATTTTTCTCTTTTTGACTCATCATGTGGTTTAGAAGTGAGTTTCTCACACATACCTTTGCCACGAATCAACTTGGTCACTTTGATTTCAATATCATATTCCATTATCTGAGTGATCCAACCTACTCTCTTCTTGTTCAAATCCTTGTTTAGGAGAAATTCCTTGACACTAACATGAGACACTAGCAATTGAATCTTATTGTTCGAGACCAAGTGTTTGAACTTATTCAAACTCCTAATGATAGCAAGGACATGATTTTCAATGAAAGAATACCTTACTTCATAATCTTTCAGGATTTGGCTGAAGGATGTTATGGGTTGTTCTGAACCTTCTCTATTTAGCTGTACCAACATAGCTAAGATTGTGTCTGATCCTCCAAAATAATACAACATGAAGTCCTTTGAGAATTCTGGGTTGATAAGAGTTGGGGCTTGTGATATTGCATGCTTGATGGCCTCAAAACTCTCTTTGCCTTCTATTGTCCATTTGAATGCAAGAATATTCTTCAACATCATTATTAAAGGTTTCACAAGAGTGGCAAAATCAGGCACAAATCTGTGAACAAAATTGATACTTCCTAAGAAGATTTGGAGATATTTCTTATGATGTGGCACTGGAAGTGTTTTAATGGCTTCAAATCTTTTAGGATCAATTGTTAACCCTTATCTTGACACAATATGGACAAAAAATTTACCCTCGTGCTCTAAAAATACACACTTCTTTGGATTCAATGACACTCTAAATCTTCTACATCTTTGAAATACTTACCTAAGGTGAAAGAGGTGGTCTATTGCATTCTTTGAGAACACGGTGATATCATCTAGATATGCCAGTAATATCTTGTTGATTAGTCCTTTGAACGCCATATCCATAGCTCGTTGAAATGTTGCTCCGACATTTTTCAATACAAGTGGCATCTTCTTATAAGCATATTGCCCCATTTCGTAGTGAATGTTGTCTTGAACTAATCTTCCTCTTTCACCATTATCTGATTATAGCATGAGTAGCCGTCTAGCAAGGAAAACCATTCGGAACCAGCTACCACTTGCAAGATTTATTCCATTGATGGAAGTGGATAATGATCTTTGAGTGACGCTCTATTTAGATCATGGAAGTCCAAACACAATCTGATTTCTCCATTTATTTTCCTCACTAGCACCAAATTTACAACCTAACTTGAATGTTTGATAGGGAAGATGATGCAAGCTTCTATCAACTTGTTCAACTCTTTCCTCATGCGAGGTTCAATGTGAGGATTCACTGACCTTTGATTCTATCTGATAGGCTTGGATTCTGGATCCAGCTCAATAGTTTGTTGTGCCAACTTTGGGTTGATACCTCTTAAGTCCTTGTAAGTCCAAATAAAGATGTTTGGGAATTCTTGGTAAATTTGAACAAATTCAAATTTCTCTTGTAGGGTACTTACTTTTCCAATTTGTAATGTCTTGCCTTCATCTACTAAAATGGGCTCTGAATTTTCACCCTTTACCCGAATGTTTTCTTTCTCCTTCCGCAATTAATCATTTGGGTTGAAGATTGAATCCAAAGTTACAAGACCTTTTTGTAATTTGTTAGTTCTTAACTACACCACTTGGTCACCATATTATTACTCCAGCTTGTCTTGGTTTCTAGCAGAGAAGTCATCTTCTTCTTGTAAAAAAATGATAATTTGTTGATCATTCTTAAAGACTTGCCAACTTGTGTTGTTATCTAAAATAGATGGTCACACAACCACTTTGATGTGAGGATGAGATTTTTCACTTTTGATATTATCTACAACATCAAATGCAGCCGCAATTACTACCAATATGTCTGCTACTTCATTCTTCTTTCTTCGGATGGAATTTATGTTAAAAGCTTCGAAATATTCAATTAGATCCCATACCTGGTTTTTGTAGTTCTTCAACAGATCATTCTTAGTAGCATTTCATCATCTGACTTGGTTCACAATCATCTCACTATCACCAAATACATGCAAACTCTTAATGCATCTCTTTTTTTCCCAATGAAATTCATGAATCAAGGTTTAATACTCGGCTGAGTTATTTGAGCAAGAAAAATGGAAACGAAAAGATGAGTAATATTTTGTTCCTTGAGGTGAAACAAGCATAGCTCCTCCTACTGCACCCTTGTATAATCCTTGAACCATCAAAGAATAACTGCCATACCTCATTATCATCCTTTTGGTCTAGCTTGGTGATGTTAGAGAGAGGTTGATTTTCTTCATGCAAAAAGTAGACTCCTAGTTCAGATTCCTCCATTTCTTTGTAAGGGTCGAAATCATGTATTTTTTCCCATTCATTAAGATTCAAGTCTGCAATGCATCCAACCTTAGTATCTACTTCATAGGCTGATCTTCCTGATCAAAGGCTGAACAGTTTGCATTGATTGGACTCAGTGTATGAGGATCTATGTTGAAGTTTGCAATGGGATCAGATCTGATTTTATCCTTAGCTCCATACCTTGTTCTAAATACATGTGTGACCAATAGGCACAAAAATAACATCTAATTTTAGCAACATGAAGTATCTTGACAAACACAATGTAAAGAGTGGTGACAAGTCTATGACTGATACATCTTGTAAGACAGTCACATTGGGGTATGCATGCAATGTGAGGCTCAATTTTTTAATCATGCCAACCGTTGTTATTTTTGTCCCATCCAATTGCACCACACTTTTGGAGATGAATTCATATTGAAGGACCAATTGATCAGCTATTTGTTTTCGTATGACTGAGCTACTTGTTCCAGAATCAATCATGCAATTATGTACTAACTTATCTCCAATGATCAATGAGATATAGAATGGTGGGGGATTCAAATTTTTTCCTCGGTGGCTTCCTTGATTTTTTCTTTACTGAGTTGCATTGGTAAGCAATTTTTCTTGTTCTTTGGATGGCTGATTTGATGCTGACCAATTAGCCATAACAGCTTGCAATAGGTCTCTTTGTCCCGGGATAGCCAATGATTCCCACATTGAGATGTTTATATTTTTTTTTTCATCTGCTCAATGATGTTAAAGGGAGAAGAGTTATCTCTTTGTTGCCCCTTGCCCTACACATTCTTCTCTTGCACATGGATCATTACAACCGGTACTTGAGCTGGTCTAGATGGTGGCTTGGGTTGGCCCTGCACATTGGGAGCTGCACTTTGATTACCCATACCTTGTTGAGTGATAGCTGGATGCTACGGATCATTTGAATTTGATGACTTTCCCTCTCCACTATTCCTTTTCTTGGACCATGTATTGGTTGCTACACTTTGAGAAGGAGCTTGATTTATGCCACAGAAATATTCAACCTGCCAGTTGACAAGTGTGGTCTCATTTGGAGGTGCCTCTTGTTGAGATGTTCCCTACTGTTTATTTTCTTCTTGGCTTGCCTCTTATTCTAGACCAGTTGTTGTCACCATCAGATCTTGATTCAAAGCACCATTAAAACACATCAATTGGTTATGTGGTTGATTACATGGAAAGCACCAGTCATATTCCTGAGCCATGTTATTTTTCACTGGTACGAAGGCTCTAGATGTGGATTCAACATTAGGACTATAAGAATGGAATGATCTATTAGCAGGGGGCCTAACTTGGTTCTGATTTGTGTTTTGAATGGGTGGCCTATTAGGCTAATATAGAGGTATATTGGGTTGATTTTGAGGCTGATATGATCTGAAATTTTGAGCTTGCTACCTCTTAAGTGTCACCAATTCATTACCCAAATTTTACAGTTGATTCATGACTTCTTGGAGCTTATTTGAGGTACTAGAAGCTGAGGTGGAAGCTTCAGTTGAACTCTGATTTCTTGGAGTAGGAATGGGAGCTAATGTGGGTGCTTGACTAGTGCTTGGAGCTCCTAGTTCTTGATATAGAGGCATAGGTTGTCTAGGTGTAAGTTTACCAGCATGAATTAAGTAATTCTCAGCTCTAATAGTGATGTTGTAGGCTATGGGTAAATTTATACCTCCCATGGATTGAATCATCATGGCAATATCAAAATTTAAAGCTTTAAGAAAGTATAAGAAAGTAGATTCAGTTGTTGGTCTCATGGCCAATGGAATTCTATCCCATGTCCTTTGAAATCTGAAGTTGAAATAAGTCAATTGTTCATCAGAAGCTCTCTTAATAGTTTTCAATTGTTCCAATAAAGAAAAATTAGCTCGCTTCTCCCCAAATTGATTATGAAGAGTTGTGTACAAATGGTCCCAATTTTAGATAGATCCTACAGTTAGAATTCTAAACCATTACAAAGATTTACCCTTAAAGGAGGATTCCAAAAAATTGAAAACAATGTCCATTTAAGTAATTTCATGAATTACACAGACATTTGTAATGTCATGGATGTGGTCAATCAGAGTTTTCTGGTTATCTCCAATGAAATATAGATTTTTCTTTAACACTGCAACTGGAACTGGATTTTGTGCATTGAGAGAAAGTGGGATGTTGCCAGTGAAGTTGACATAGGGGTTGGGCTATGCCATCCTAATTGGTCAAAGAGCTCTAGTTGATTGAATGAAAGGTCTTCTAGGTGGAGGAATTAATAATGATCTATTTGGTGTAGATGTTGACCTTTGAGCTCTTCTTCCTCTTCTTCCTCTATCTGGGGACAAGTGTAGATAGATAAATAGTCCCTCTTCTATATTTCTTGATCTTTTGTAAATTCTTCTCATAAATCTACCAAGTTTAGACTACTAAAACCAATAGATTCAACATTTTTTGGAGTCGCTAGATGTGCAATTTCAAATCTTCTCACAAGCTGAAGACTTACAACAAGTGCACATCAATCTTGTTGTAATTAAAATGAAGACTTCCTTGGTCCCATCGGGCATGCTAGAACTGTTGATGCATAATAATAACACCCCTAAATTTCTACAAATTGATGGGTTGAAAATCGTAGTGTGATTGCATAACATGGAGCTTCTCCCAAAGTGTGGGACTTTACAATCGGGAGAGCTCTCCAGATGAAGGTTGGTTCCTATTCCTCTGTTCCAGTGCACACATACAATTTGCAGAGGATCTACTCTAAAATCTACTCTAACTTGCCAAGGAGACAGGGTTAAAAATATGCAAGCAAATGAAATCCTAAGCTAAAGAGTTGATAACACCAAGAAAATGACCTGGCATATCCTACTGAGGGAGAGTAGAGAAGAAAAATGTAGTTGGAAGAGGACAGACAATTGTGACATAGTCCCAAATCTCCATTCACCAAAAAATCTCTATGAAACATAACATCATAAACTTGTAAAATGAAAGGAAGTATGCAAAAAATATAACAACAACAATAGATTGGCAAGGGAATGCAATAAAATAAATGCAAGGGTTGAGAGAACACCACAAACACAAATTTTATTGTTCCATGAATATACACAGTCCATTACATTTGTAGAATAAAGGCAAAATTTCATTTACAGAGCCCATGAAAAGGCTTGCAACTCAAAGATATTGAGGAAAAAAAATGATAGTTTTCTTATATCCAGAATATCCCCCTCTCAAATGAGAAGTGTTTACAATATATATAATTGTGGAAAGAAGAGAGAAAGAAGATAAACTCGAATTTATGCTCACTCCAACCAAAAACATTCATTAAATGATCTGAAAAAGCACAAGAACCTCTAAAAATCCATTCCTCAATGTACTATAGCTTGTTGGAGAAGAAATCAGACCATACTGCATTAAATTTAGTGATTGGGATGCTTGGAACTACACTTTTTGAAGCTGAGTACGTTTTCCCATTTTTTCCAACCTAACCTTGCCAAAATTAATATGTTTGGATTCCATGGCGTAGAGGATGTTAAGTCCTTTCCAACGATACAAAGTTTGTTGAATTTCAAGCACTGGTTCAAAAGTTATGCCCATTTGAAAATTTGCATTAATCCACACAAGAGATGGCAAAAATGCAAGTTTTCAAAATGGGCCCAAATTGCAAACTGTACAATTTGCAAAAATTGCGAAATTGCAAAAATTCCCCTATGGACCAAAATTGCAAAAGTGCAAAAAATCCCTCAAGGTCTGAAATTGCAAGTTTACGAAAAATCCCCCCCAAGCACGAAATTGCAAGTTTGCGAAAAATCCCCCCAAGCCTGAAATTTCAAGTTTGGAAAAAATTCCCATAGGCCCAAAATTGCAAGTTTGCAAAGAATCCCCCCTAGGCCCGTATCTTGCAAATATGAAGAGTTTGAAGAACTTATTTATATTTTTAAAAAGGGGAAGAAATTTTCTATTTGAAGAAGATAATTTCGGGAATCCTTAAGTAATTAAAACATATGAAAAATCATATTTGAAGCACTAAAGGGAGGGGGGAATGGTGTTAGTTGACCAAGATTAAGCATGAGCTTATTTTGGACAACACCACCCATTTGCGGACAAATTTTTGAGATATTAATATTGATTAGCAATCACTAGGCTATGACATCATTGGTTGGACTAAGCATTGGTATTAATGTTTGTTAGTTATGAAACAATAACTACAAACTATTGAGAATTGGATGCCACTATGAAATTTTGAAATAAGTTATTTGGTTATTCTTTCTTTGAATATGGTTCCTCTTCTAGAGTTAGATGATATAATTTTCTATAAATTTATGACCCTTATAAATGTTTTTAAAAAAAAAAAAAGTATGGCTAACATACCAGGTTACCACCATGCACTTCACTGTTACTTTCTCTGGTTGATGGTTGTCTACATAAACCATTTATCGTCTTATAAATTTGTGGGGCTTAGTAGGGGTTTTTATTTATAAATGCACACGACTAACATACCTTGATTTGAGTTAGCTGATTTCATTTTGTATAATTTTTTTAGCCTTAAAAATGGTTATTTTTTAAAAATACACATTGCTAACATACTACTTTCTAACTTCACATTCATGTTGGTTACCATCGCGCACTCCACTGTTACTTTCTGTGGTTGTTGGTTTTCTGCATAAACCATTAATTTTCCTATAAATTTATGAGGCAAGCAATTTTTATTTATAAATGCATATGAATAACATACCAGGATTTGATTCAATATTCATGCTAAATGTGGCAAAGTTCTCCTAATCTATCATTAGAGCTAGTGAACATACAATATTGTCAAAAAAATGAAAAACAAGGAAATTTAAAATAGAGCTCATTAAACATATTTATAAAATGATTGAAGGTCAACCACTATGTTGAATTGGTTGTGTATCATCAAGTTGAGAGGGTTGGCTGTAAAATCCTATTGTTTTTTGGTTTTCTACATGAATAATAAATGTGGAAATACCTTTTTATGGTTAAAATCCATTTAACAAAATCACTTGTTCAAGTTGTATTTTGGTATGAACCTTTCTTCATATGAGAATAGTAATGTTTCAAAAACATTTCCTGACTATGTGTCTCAATAATAAAAAATAAGATAGATTGGACTCAACTAATGCACACACTATGACACTGCCATTTTAAAGCACTAATACTAAAGAATTTTGGGGACAACATCGAGTAAACATCTCAGCCCATAACTCATATGACCGTTCACAAGGAAAAGGATTTTTTTTCCTATTAGGCCAATTTAGCTTACAGTTATCAATTGTTGTGGTACTTTTTCCATCCAATCCCTAATGAGTTCTTCTCTTTCATCGTTGTTAGCATCGTATTTTTACACATAAGATATTGTGTACATAAGAGACAAACTGTTAAATTCCCCACTGGTGTCATACAGTTTGTAACATCCATCTATAATTGATTCTCCACTATCTTCAACCTTTTCCATGTATTTTTTATTGTTTCTCTCAAAAATTTTGAATATTCAATTAGTATGAGAACAATAATAATACAATCTAGCACACTGGCTCCAATAACTGTTAGTAGCTCCATTATTAAATTAGGAAAAATATTGCTAAACGAATTGCAAAAAACAGCAATAACAAATTCAACATTGAAAGAATTGGTGGTAGGAATAGCTGATAGAGTTGACAAAAGCTAGAACGGTTATGCACATTGAAAAGTAAAATCTTATGTGTCCTTCATCCTTGTTGGTATATGTTCATCCATTGACATCACATAACTTTCTAATATTGTTTGAGCATCAATGGGAAGATATTATTCTGCCATTTTATCCTTTTTTTGTTTCTCCTTTTGCCCCCTATTTGGGAATCAAATTTTCTCTTCCCCTTTCTCTCTTCACCCAATAGCATAGACAACTAACAGTAGTGTGATTCATGTAATTTAAATTTTTCAATTACATTGGATTCACTAGAGGATGGCAATAGAATAATGTGTAGATGTTTTTCTTTAAAATAATGTAGTACTTTTGCTATCATTTTTCTGTCTTATTTTATTCTATGGAAGTAAGAATCAAATGTCTTTGCTATTATGCTTTCCTGAACAAAGCTAGTAACAAGACATCCCTTGATTATACTTTATTTTCTAATATTGATAGTTCTTCATCATTCATTCCTCTAACAGCCCTGAATGAATTGGCTGTGAATCTTTCCAAATAATTTGGCTGAAATTTAACTTGATTATATTTAATACGTGAACAAACAAGGCCACCCGATCTAAAAACACGGAATATTGTTGTCTATTTACTCCATATATCATCTAGCAACAATAAAAAATTCCATTTTTCATATAGACTTTTGGTTTTCTTCAATTTGAAAATAAAAAGGAATTGATTCTCAAAGTTCTGCATTTAAAGGACAAGCATATGCTAAATATTTTTATATAATGAAAGTAAATTTTAATAACGAATGCAATAAAATTAAAATACATTACCTTCCACTCTTCTATTTTAGTTCTTATCAAGCCGGGATGTTGAGGACATCCTAGTGCTTTCCAAACTGATCTAAATTTGTACAACAAATCAATGAAATTGTTGTATATCCAAGTTTTGTTCACTTCATTTTTTTGCTTGCAAATATTTTTAATGGCATCATTAGTTGCATTTACATACAGAATGTGAGCGCTTCGAAATTGTAGCCTCTGATATAAATACTTGTAAGTATCTGAGTCCAAAATATTTTTTTGTGCACATACTATATGTTGGTCATCCAGTATATAAAATTTAACATCATCCCTTTCCATTTCTTTCATACCTTGGAGTTCCACAATGTTATTTGTAGACTACAAACAAGGAAGAAGAATTGCGTCCCTCTATGTAGGAATAACATTTATCAACATAGAGTGCACAAGTAGGTCAACACCCTCATCATCTATAGGAGGATACTGATATTCTGGAGGTACTACATGGCACATTCAAAAATAAATAAAAAATAATTCACCATTGAACAAAAATTAATAAAATTGCTAAATGGTCAAAGGTTATACTTTTGTGAATATAGTGGTTGCTTTCTTCAGTAATGGAGGTGATTTAGTATTCTTTTTAAACCCCTAAATATTTGATCTGGATGGATCGATATCTAATTTACCCAAATATATTTTCCTCATCATAGTACAAAACTTGACATGTTTAGGAGGTGAAAGAGAACCTGTTCTATTCAAAAAATGACAAACATAAGAGTTTTTATCAGTTCTATACAACTTTCTGAGTACTACAAGCATGCCACTCTGAATGTCTTCTACATTTGAATAACTAGTTTTGTCATTATCTTCTAACAACCCCAAATACCAACCATATAGTTAACAAGAATATGGTTCTTTGTCTATTGAGGCTTGCATTTCTAGTTTTATGAATAAATAAACATCCAACTCTATATCTAGAATAAGACACTTTTTATTTTCATAGTCAATGCATTTGAACTGAACACGTAGTGTACTCGAATAAATAATTGATGATGATATAACGATACCGAATCCCTCATTTTCTTAAACTATAACAAAAAACAACCATAGGTTAACATAGTAGTTGTTAGGATTATGGATTTAAACAAACCATTATTCATTTCTTTTCTTTCAGCACTTGGTGCCTTCAATGAATGAAATTGTCAAGAATGAAGTACGAATAATGGAAGACATTTTACCTATAATTGGAGTAGAATATATTAATAATTACTTCACATATGGACTAATGTTTTTTCCCTCATTGTATGATAATGAATATAAGTATTAGCCTTTGCAATCACCAATCTCTAGCGTACATTACTTTTTATCATTGGAGAGTAATTAGTGTAATGGTTAGCGACTGCCAGGATTCAACTAGACATGATATCTAACTTGCAACTGGTTACTTTAATTCAAATTTTTTGGATCACATCAATAATAATAGAAACTATGCAAAAAAATATTGACAAATAACAAGCAACATATTTTTGAAGGATTATCCTTTATCTGACAACTGTCCACATTGCATAGATAATATGATAGGAATGTTTGAAAATACATATGTTAGAAAATGATAGGATTTAAGTTGACATCTAAATGGACTCTTTTTAACATTTCTTGTTGTTAATTTACAAAAATTGAAGGGACTCGCATAGAGGCCATTAAGATTTAAATTTTACTATTTTGAGTAGAGCGTTTGAGAAAAAAATCACAATAACGGAGTCAATAGTTGCTTAGTAGTATTTGTTAAACATAAAAATGTTTAGTTGTTCCTCAACACATATTGCAAGGTATAAATTAATAGCTGCTAATACTTGACAATTTTTATTTGAATTGAGGCATTGGAATATATTTTTCATAACACATAATTCATATCCGTTCATATCAAATAAAGTTATTAGCGACCACAGAGATCTATTACTAATTGAAAGAAATGACATAGAGGCTGATAGGATCTTTAGTTTCTTGATTTAAAATAGCAATAGAATAACAAATCAATTTCTAGATTAGTGGCCGCAATGTCAACACCATTACCTCTTGTTGTTATAAACACTATATCTACAGTTTTGAATCAATATTGTTTTTTAATGATTATAACTCTATCATATTGGCTTGACTATCCCTTACGGAGCCAAGTGTTGCACTACATACCCTTGAGAGGGATGAAGCCTTATGTAGTTCTCATAAGATATATTCTTTATGACCTATAATTCAGTTAGGTTTCTTAATTTTAAAATAGCTATATAATAACAAACAATGTTTTAGCTTAATAGTTGCTAGGATACTCTCATTTCCGCTTTTCATTATAATCACTATCTGATCCGCTTTGGATCGATTCTTTTTTCAATGATTATAATTGATTTATATTTTTTGGACTTTACATGGTGGACCCAATTATTGTACTATATTCCATCGAGAGGGGTCAAGAATTATTAATTTCTCCTAAGATATATCTTTGTAAATTATAATCCATATTTATTCGTATCAAGAAAAATACTAGCGACCGCTCGGCTTAATAGTTTCTAAATTTAAAAACATCTATAGAATAACAAATCATGGTTTATCATAGTTACCTCTACGATCCTATCGTTACTTCTAATAAGTAATCACAATTTGTAAAAATTTAGATTGATTGTAATTCTCAATTATTATAATTGCATCAAATTAGCTGGACATTACCTCGTGGAGAATTTTTTTGCATAACATTCCATCGAGAGGGATCAAAACTTTATGTTTGTATTAAAGAAAATTCATAGTGGCTGCTAAGCTCCATTACTAGTTGAAAGGAATAATGTAGTGGTCGCTAGGATCCTATAATTACCGTTTGTCATTGTAATCACTATCTATTCATTTTTGGATCGATACTATTTTTCATTAATTGTAATTGTATCGTATTGGCTAGACTTTACTTGGTGGACCCAATGGTTGCACTACATTACATCCACATGGATCAAGACTTATTTATTTCTCCTAAGATATATCTTTGTAAGTTATAATCCATATTCATTCATATAAAATAAAAATCCTAGCAATTGCTAGGCTCAATAGTTTCTTAATTTCAAAATAGCTATAGAATAACAATTCACGATCTAGGATAGTGGTAGCTAGGATCTTATCATTACCTCTTTTCGTAGTAATTACTATCTATAGAAATTTATATCGATTGTAATTTTCAATGATTATAATTGTATCAAATTGGATGAATGTTAACTGGTGGATCCAATTGTTGTACTACATTTCATCAAGAGGGATCAAGACTTTTCATTCATATCAAATAAAATTCTTAACCACTAAAATCCATTACTAATTAAAAGGAATAATATAGTGGACACTAATCTCAACTATTTCTTAATTTGAAGAGAGGTATATAATAACAAACAATGGTCTATCTTAGCAGATTCTTGGCTCCTATCATTACTACTTGTCATTGTAATATCTATCTATTCAACTTTAGATCAATACTACTTTTCATTGATATTTATTATATCGTATTGGATGGAATTTACTTGGTGGACCCAATTGTTGCACTACATTCCAACGAGAGGGATCAAGACTTATATATTTATCCTAAGATATATATTTGTATATTATAATCCATATTTGTTTGTATCAAAGAAAAAGCATAACAACTACTGGGCTCAATAGTTTCTTAATTTCAAAATAGCTATAGAATAACAAATCATTATATAGCTTAGTATCCTCTATGCTCATACCAATACCTCTTTTTATTGTAAACACTATCTTTACAACTTTTAATCGGTACTATATTTTATCAATTATAATTATATCATATTGTCTAGACTAGTCCTGTCGCAGCCTAGTGACACACTATATACCCCTGATAGTAAGTGATCTTTATGTACTTTTTATAAGATATATCATTGCAACATACAGTTCACATAAGTTATTATAGAGAAAAAATCTTAGCGACCACTAATCTTCTTTATATATTGAAAGCAATGACATAGCGGTTGCTAGGCTCATACTAATACATATTTTCATTGTTTTTCATTTTTTAAATGCAAAAAACACAATTTGAGGTTTTAGAATTTTCATGGCACGTGTCGTCATTTTAGTGGGTACTTTTTATATTATAATATCACATATTCATATAGGTTTAAAATATTTTATACTCGTTACTTTATATATAAAAGTGTCAATTATAATGTTTTCTAACTATCAAGTTCAAACTTTCCATGTGGCACATATTAATTAGAGAATTATATTTCATCAACAATCTACATCTAACATTGTGTAGGTCAATTTTCATAAAATAAAATAAATGTGGCTATACATTTATACAATTTATTTCTTCTGTTTTCCTATTTAATATTATATGTTTTATTTCATTTTTACTATTTTAAGCTATATAAAATAACTAAAGGCATTATTTTCAATATTATGTTTTTTTTACGATATCCCACACCTTTTCTTAATGAGTGGTAAATTCAAATTTTGAATTGTGAATTTAATACAGGAACATATCTCTTCAAGGTGAAAACTTTGTTGTTTTGATCAATTTATGTGTGTAAAGGGATTGAGGAGTTCCTAGAGGTCATTAATGGGTCATTAGAGTCATGTCATGGATTTGGAGTTAACTATAGTCTTTCAAAATTCAAATAATGTATTTCCCTCCAAAAAGGGAATTTGAAAAGTTCAAAGGCATGTAATGGAGATATGGTTTTGTAAAAGGTTTTTTAAGTGTGGTATAAGGTGTTAGGAGTTTATTAAGGTTTGGAAGTGTTTTATTAGGTGGTAAGGGGTGTAGTGAGTCTTTGTGTTTGAAGTGTATCATTAAGATGCTTGCAATAATGTAAAAATGGTAGTTATGTAAGTACAAGGTGAATGGAAATTCAAGGGTCACAAGATGGGAGTTACACTTCTAGAAGTATGCATTAGAAATTATAAATAGGAATAGGTATAGAGATATTTTTCGAGGATTCCTCATGCAGTGGATGAAGGAAAAATGTGGAATGAAGTAGAATGAAGAATTTGGTATGAAGACTTGCAGTTAAATACATTTATGTCTCTATTTTTGTGTGTATATCTTACATTTTCAAGAATGTTCTTGAGTTTTTCTTGGGAAAATGATACTTATTTGTTATAATGTTGAGTGGAATCCATTATAATATTATTTTTAACCTTTCATTCATTTGTCTTAAGCTTGTTATGGTAGCCAATACTATGTTTTGGTGAATGGAGTAGATACACAGACTATGACTGTAAGTTAATGATTTTTCTCAAACCAGTTAGCATAACTGTGTTATTTTAGCTCCAAATTCCTTGACATTCGGACCACATGATAATGAGAAACATTTTCAGATGGATTTTAAACCTTTTTTCTTTATGATCATCAATTTTTTATTTGTGATGTGTTTTCTCAATTGGACTAAGGTTACATACTAATTATTTGACAAAATGTCTTCCTGGTAAAATGAGTGTATCTCTCATGTTTTGAATAGTTAGAATCTGAAATTTTGAGGTTATAATAAGCATAACATTTTTTAAATGGTTTTTTAAAGTTTTTTTAATATTTTTTTTACACGAAGTTATTCATGACAGGGGGAGATTACTTGTTTTTTAGCGCACAAGAATGGGAGTATAATCCTCAGTTGCATAGAGAGGGTTAAGTTGATGTTTGAAACTATTGAAAAGTGAATGCATATTTGATTTTTTTATTCTCTCTGCATCATTTAGTACTATAGCATGGTACTTTGTTTTTTAAATAAGGTTGATTATTCTAACAAAAAGTTGTCAAGTTTCTTGTGAGTATTGACAAATTGTGAAGAAGGAAAGAAGAAGAGGAAGATGAAGAGATACAACGTGAAAAAGACTTATTTAGTGAAGTGAAGATTTTAGGAGTGAAGATAAGAGGATAGAAACACTGAAAGGCTAGGTAGAATTTATATGTGAGGTGTTGGAATAAGTGAGGTGAAACAAACTTGCTTGAGAAGAGAGAGAAAGAGTGAGTTAAGAAGGAAAGAAAGAGAGTGAAGATGAATCATTTCTTGTTAGAAAATATGAAAAAGAATAAAAAGAAGTGTGTCATAGGGGAAGGAAAATAAGTTATAGTAAAGAAGCTTTGGAAATATTTAAGTGGCAAGGAAAAGTACACAGAAAATTTGCAAAAGAGAATGAACAAGGAGGAAGAGTTGTATGAATATATAGATTCTAAGAAGACTTAAGACTATGAAGAGTTCTCAGAGGAACAGGAACCAAGAAAACAAGATCAAGAAATAGAGTATGATGAAAGTGTGAAGTAATAAGTCTTGGGAAATGAGGAAAATAGTCATGGCAAATGGGTAAAGGAAGTCAAGCAAGATTGGAAATTACAAGTGCAAGAAGAGATTCAATAAGAGAAAGTGAAAGAAAGGAAACAAGTGGGGGAAGAGAAGGTGCAAGGGGATGAAAAATATAGTTTGTATCAATCTAATTTTTCTTTTAGTGTTGTGTATACATGTGTAATAGAGAAGATAATGATGGAGCAGTCAAATAAATATTTTTATCACAAGATAGAGTCCTTATACTCAGATTTTGCAGCTATAATCAAGCAAGAATACCAAGAAGATAATGCAAAGAGTGGAATCACAATATTTAGTGTGATCATTTCAAGGATCAAGAACCTAATCAAAGACATGGTGAATTTTATGAAGATAAAGAGAGCATGGAACTCAAGAAAATATCAATTCAAGTAAGTCTAACTTAATTGGAAGTACAAAAAGAAAAATACAAAATGAAGGAAGTTTTTCATTCCCTTGGGAGTATGATTGAGGAGAATTTTTCTTCAAGGTACAAATTTTTGTGTTTTGATCAATTTATGTGTACAAAGGGATTTAGGAATTCCTAGAGGTCATTAATGGGAATTGGAGTCATGTCATGGAATTGGAGTAAAGTATAGTATTTCAAAATTCAAATAATGTATTTCCCTCCAAAAAGAGAATTTGATATTTCATATGCATGTAATGGATATATGGTTTTGTAAAAGGTGTTTTAAGTGTGTTATAGGTGTTAGGATTTTATTAAGGTTTGGAAGTGTTTTATTAGCTAGTAAGGGGTGTAGCGAGTCTTCATGTGTGGAGTGAATTATTAAGATACTTGTAATAATGTAAAAATTGTAGTTAAGTAAGTAAAAGATGAATGGAAGTTCAAGTGTCACAAGTCGGGAGTTACACTTCTAAAAGTATGCATTATAAACTCGAAATAGGAAGAGCTATAGAGAATTTTTTAGATGATTTATCATGTTGAGGATGAAGGAAAAACATGAAGTGAATTAGAATGAAGCATTTTGTATGAAGACTTGCAGTTAAATACATTTATGTCTTTGTTTTTGTGTGTATATATTATGTTTTCAAGACTGTTTATGAGTTTTTCTTGGGAAAATGATAGTTATTTGTTATAATGATGAGTGGAATCCATTATAGTACTATATGTAAACCTTTCATTCATTTTTCTTAAGATTATTATGGTAGCCAATGCTCTTTTCTAGTGAATGGAGTATATACACAAATGATTGTAAGCTAATGATGTGTCAAACTGTGACTGTAAGTTAATGATCTGTCTAAGACTAGTTAGCATTAATTTCTTGATTTAACTCAAAATCCCTTGAAATGTGGACCACAAGATGATAAAAACCTATTTTAGATGGGTTTTAAACTATTTTTCTTGATGATAAGTAATTTTTGAGTTATGACGTATTTTCTCAGTTGGACGGAGGTAGCATACCAATTGTTTGACAAAATATTTTTTTCTGTAAAATGCGTTTATCTCTTGCGTGTTCAAGAGTTAGAATCTAAAATTTTTAAGTTATAGTAATGAGACCATTTTTCAAATGGGTTGTTAAGGAAATATTTATTTGAAAATTTTACAAGAATTTAATTATGAAAGGGGAATATTACTTGTTTTTGAGCACACAAGAATGGGAGTATGATCCTCAGTTATAAAGAGAGGGTTAAGTTGATGTTTAAAAATAATTGAAAAGTGAATGTACGCTTGATTTTTTTATTTTATCTATATCATAATTCCCTCGCATTTGAGAGCATTTGAAATTTGAATATACTTGCGAATTCCCCCGCTCTTTCGCTTATTATTCAAAATTTCTAACGTGGAATGTGCCAAAAACAAATTAAATACCCTAGAGAACTATTTTTTATGATTTCTATTTTTTCGGTCTTATAGAAAAGAATCTTGTGAAATCATAGAATAATATAAGATAACCATAGATTGCATGGTTGAGTGCAAGAAACCCATCTGTTTCAGAAAGGGAACAATTAGGTAGTAATTATAATCTCATTTGTAGAGAACGAAAGAAAAGGACACACACAAAAGAGGGAAGGAAAGGAGGTTGCAAATAAAAAGTGCAGATAATTAGTTGGATTCAACATACATAGGTTTGAAAAACATCAGCAAGAACGAAATAATCTTAGATCTAGATCATGTATTTATAAAAAAACGTGTATTATAGTAAATGTGCACCTTTTTTTATTACGGGCTTGTTCCATCATTCTATCTTCAACTAGTTCCTATCTTTTCACGTTAGTCCAGACCTGTTTTTCCCTAAAAAAATGCGCTCTGCAGCCAAACTTTGTTTTTCCCTGTTGAATCACGCTCCACAAGCAAAACCTACTTTTCCCTTCTGAATCATGCTCCACTAGTCTAGCCCTAATTTCAAATTCCTTTTTATCATCTTGTCAAAACACCTTTTTCTTCATTAAAACAAGGTTTATATTGTGCTCTAATGAAAGAAAATTTACTCCCTTTTCAGCTCTAGTTTTTATTTCATTTGAATGCTTTCACGTTTCCACCATTCTATGTATCCCTCTAGATATTTTTTTTTGTCTCTTTGGATATCCTCTGTTCTATGTCTCCCTCTGGATTTCTTTTTCCTGATAATGATGGCCTACCGCATAGTCAATAGTTTTTAAAATTGTAATGGTTTTTGAGACTGAAAGTATTGTTTAGACATTCCTTACGACTACATTTTTTGCTTCTTATTATGGTTATATAAATAACGTGAGGTAATTATTTCATTTTACATTATTTATACATTTTATTTCCCTACCATTAAGTCCTTATCGAAGTTTCAATCTATGAGGAGTAGGCATGTAATTTACATGTAAAACTATAGTAAGCATGCTTCAAAAATTTGAAATTGTATGACAAATAAAAGTGTAATGGATAGGTCAATCATAGGTCTAGACTATCATGCACACATTTGATCACATGTGAATTGTTAATCACTGTATTTTAATGAAATTTAAATATCCTTATCATCCCGCTGAGCCATGACAAATGACATATAGATTTATAATCACAATGAAATAATCTAGCATGAAACAGTATTATTAGTATGCCACAGATTAGAGGATATAAGAGTGACATAGCTTAGTATTAGTGAGATTTAGGTAGATTCATGAGTCTGGAAGTATTGACATGATTCTACAAGTATGGATCTGGAATGTGTGAGATTTGTTTGGAATATCATTTATGAGACTTTTCAATACGATTTCTCTTATCAGAATAGGAGCACCCACAGTAGGAAAGGAATGCATTGGGTAGCTTAGTGTCCGCTAGGCTAAAAACTCTACTTTCTAAGAAAAGTTGTTTGAAGGTCAGCGATAACTTAGCTTCTATCCCTATAATCTGTTTCTCACATCCACTTCATTGAAGGGTTCCTATGTTCAGAACCTAGTGGTACCTGCTACACAAAAAACTATTTACCTCCCAGAGAAGACCTCAAGAATTACATTATGATGAAAACTAAATAATGTATACATTGCTTAAGTCTTACTAAGCTCGATTTGATCACCCTAATGTGAGTTATCACCAAGCGCTACACTGCGGCTAGGTTCAAACTCTATGTATAATCTTTTGATGTGTAGCAGCCACTAGTGTAATGCCATCGTGTAATGTGTGTGTGTGTCATGTGTGTGTGTGTGTGATGTGTGTGTGTGTGTGTGTAAAATGTGTGTGTGTGTGTGTGTGTGTGTGTGTGTGTGTGTGTCCCTTACAAGCTAGGTATTCCATTGTGCCCATTGTACAGTCATTATGATAATGGGCTACAAACTAATTTTCCCCCAAGATGAATGTGTGCTAGCATGGAACTCATTAGAATAATTCCCTTCCTAGTGTAGAATCCACTAAGTGATGTAGACAAATGCAATATTTGATATGGTAGTTCTTTACCCAAGATAGTAAAAAAAGGAAGTATTATTTTCCCCACGTCGTCTTTCCCCTTAATAATGGTATAGTCACAATACCATATTTGTAGATTTATGATCACTATGTAGTTACAAATATTTTGAAATTTTAGGCCTCGAAGATATTGCAAGAACATAAAAGTTCGACAACAAAGCGGATAAAAGAGACTCTATAACAAGAGATCAAATGAAATTTATATTCAAAATCAAGAAAAAGAGTCCGAAAGGGAAAAAAGTGCAACAAAGGGGATATTAACACTTAGCGGGAACTATCCTTTCACAAATTAAATTAAAGTGGTACTGTCTAAGATTCTCAGCCAAGATGTTAATTGCCACAACATACAAATCTAGGTCACATGTTGTTAAGTATCCAAAATTTAACAGTGGTCATCTTCGCAAAAAAGCTAAATAACAAGTGTGAGAAAGATAAACACAATGAAAGAGTAAAGCATTCGTTAGGATTTAACGCATAATATTTTGAGCATATCGGCCGTCAGGATTTAACACATTAAATTAATATTATATGAGCCTAGCAGCCACTAGGATATGCTTAATCATAATATTTGAAGGTTATCATAAGTATGGTTTAACAAATAAAATTATCATATTTTGAGGTTCTCAAAATATAGGTGCTTCCACAATATAATGTTTTGAGCTAAGATGTCGCTAGAATTTGACAAGTCAAAGAATGATATGTTTATCTTAGCGTCTGCTAGCTTATGTTGCAACATATTATTTGAAGATTTGTTGTTGCTAGGATTAAAAAAGAACAAGAAAGATAATGTGAGCTTAGCGGCCTCTAGGTTATGCCACAATAACATATTCTGAGCTTAGCGATGGCTAGTCTTTTATGGATATTTTAAACTTTTAAGTTGCTAAGACAATACCAAAAGATAATATTATGAACATAGCAGTTACTAGATTTAACAAAATAAAGTAAGATATTTCATGACTAGCGTCTGCTAGGTATTGCCGCAACATATTAGTTCGAGCTTAGTGGTCATGAGGATTTATCATATTAAATAAAGGGAGTATGAAATTAGTGGTCGCTACATATTGCAACAACATAATATTTAGATAAAATCCTTCGAAAATAATTAAAAATTTAAGTGAAATTAATTTGAGCTTTACGACCCCTAGTATTTACAACGATACAATAATTTAAGATTAGCGTTCATTAGGATTTAATGCATAATATTTGGAGCATATCAATTGTCTGGATTTAACAAATAAAATTAAGATTATAGGAGCCAAAATTTAATAATAAACAAGTAAGATATTGTAATCTTAACAGTCATTAAGTTATGCCACAGTAACATATTCTGAGCTTAGCGATCACTAGTCATTTATGGATATTTTAAAATTTTACAACATTAAGACATTACCACAACATAATAGTTGAAACACAGTGGTTGCTAAGATTAAACAAAATAAAAGATGATATTTTAAGACTAACATCCAATAGGTATTGTTGTAACATATTATTTAGAGCTTATCGGTCACTAGGATTTCACAAATTTAATTAAGGGGTTATAGAATTAGTAGTCAGTACATAGTGCCACAACATAATATTTATAGAAAATATTTTGAAACGTTTTAACAATTGAAAGGAATTTAATTTATGCTTTGAAGAAACTATTCTTTACATCGATATAATAATCTAAGATTGGTGTTTGTTAGGATTTAATGCATAATATTTCAATTATGGTGGTCATCAAGATTTAGCACATCAAATTAATGTTCTCGGTGTCATGGTTTCATGTAATTTTTACTAGAGAGAAGGATAAAAATAAATGGATATATATTGAATATGAGATCTGAACTGATGGGCATATAAGTATGAATATTCTTCATTTAGCTTCAAAGGGCTCAAAGGATTCCAACTTCCATAGAAAATTGAATAGTTGATAGTACCGTAGACAACATCGAGAAGATAGGAGGCCATGTAAAATGATTTTTGATTGTTGAGGAAATTATTTCTTTGTCTCATTAAATTGAAACTAAGCACTTTCCCTAAGGAGGGAATCTTGCCTTGATCAGTAATAAAAGAAAGTAAAGGGATCTAGGAAACATCGACCTTAGAGATAGAATAATTTCCATATAGTCTATTCATGAGGGCCATTCCAATACAAAATCCTACTCTAAACCTTTTAATAAGGATATTTATCAGACGAGAATCATCCATATTATCTAATGGTTTAGCGGCCCAACCCTGTAAAATAAATCTTATTCTCATTATGGCCATCTACTACTCAACTATATCTACATTGTAGTCACCTTTCCCTAATCCCTTTGAACCCCAACCATGTTGACATATCACCTAACCTTGACTAAGAGTTCACTCGAGGTGCCCACAGGTGTTGAGCCCCTCCTTTATGTGAGATTTTTAAGAATGCTTCTCAATTAACGGAGGAATATGTTAAGATACAAAAATATATGCATTCATTTTAGCATATAAGTAAAGACACTAGATCTAAGCATAGATTCACCATGAAAAGAATATAGGAATTATTAACATCAGGGAAAAATCAGATCTGAACCATAGGAAAAATGAACAACACTAGGGTTTGAACCCATAAACAGAGATATACATAAAAAACCATCATATTCATTGATTTACAATTGTTTACAGAAGCTAGATTATATCAAAAGAGTCATGGGTGACTAAATACATTATGAAATAACACCCTAGCTCTACAAACTAGCTCTTCTTAAAGGGTTCTATCCATGCTCTCTTCCATCCACCCAGAATACCTAGTACGTTACATTTCACATATTATTCCTCCTACATCATCTCTCATTCCTACATATGTCTCTTCTTATCCTTACATATATGCACCTATGTTTACACACATACACCCTCCTTGTTTTGGACCCAAATAACTTCTTAAATACAATAGGGATCTCTCCTCTCCCACCTCAACTTTACTCATGGGAAGTCCACATTCTAGATGGAATCATGCTCCTTCACAATCGAGTTCCTATATCAGCTCACCAAAATCCTAATTAGCCTCCACTAACCATAATGATTACATCCTATAATATTCTTTCCTTGAGCTACAAGAATCCAAGTTCTAACCTTATCCAATCACCACACTTGCCCGCCTCCTCATGTGTTTTCCATTCAACACCATATTCCATAATGTGGATAAGTCCTAGAATCCTCTTTTTCTTAAAGACACCAACCTCCATGTTTACTCAATCCCTTCACTTAAACTGAACTGTTCAAATTGTTTCCATGTATTTAGTTTTTCTTGCGTTCTCTTCTCCATGAATATCATTTCTACCTTTCCTTTTGCGCGTGTTCATCCTCAGATCTAGGACTTAGTAATTTTTTTGGGATCAACATTACCCCACACTAAACATGTTGTCCATCCTTGGAAATAATCTGATATCCAACAAAGAATAAATAATGGAAGGAAAGAATAACCTGTATTTGGATTACGCCAAAGAATTTCTTTTTTTTTTACTATTATAAAAGGATTGAGAATTTTTTATTCAAGGATGTGTCAATCTCATTCCAAGAATCCACCTCCTTTATCACCTTTTTGAACAAATCCCCTATTATTGCATTGATTTCATGAAATGTCAATTATTCACCCTTAACCTTCAGTGTATCAACTATATTCTCAATCTGCTTGCTAAGGTCATTCAGCGCATCCATCTTATGTGTAACCTAGGGATACACTTCCTTCACCTTATTCTTAACAGAGGCCCTCAGAATCTCAATTACCTTAGAATTATTTTCAACCTCTACTAAGATATTGTAATGTTCCACCCTATTGACTTTTATTCTTGGTCTTGAAATCCTTCAGATCTGTCTCGTGTGTAAAAAAAATTACACTAGCCACTCTTTCTCTATCTTCACAATTGTTATTTATAACTTTGGCCATGTATGCTGCGGTATTAACTGAAGCAAGGATGTCAGAGTACTGAGTTATGGTCTCCTCAATATTTGATTTTTCCTTTTATTTTTGTCATGCCATAACCTCCTCCACTTACTCCAGTGTAATTGGTTTCCTCTCCATCGTGATTAAGCATGTAAAATCCTCCATGCAGTAGAAGGATTAATCATACTTCTTCTCATGGGGGCTAAATCTAAGTGCTTTAAAATAATGAAGTCTAAAATATTCTCTGATTTCTTATAAGATTTGGACACCTTCCCCTTTTCCTCTCTCAACTCCGCCCTCATCTATATAATGATCGACCCCTTCCCCTTTATCTATTTGTCCCTCTCTATGATTTCTTTGTTCTTCTCCTCCAACTCCTCCAATGATTTGATTTTGTTATTCCTTTCAAATAACCATGCTTCAATCTCAATCGATACCTTGTTCAGTGCATTTACTTCCTTTGCATATGTTAGTTGTTGTGAATCCACAATGGTATTTACCTCCTTGGTGTTGTGTAACAATATGCCTACATTGAGTTCAAATTATGGATCACCAACATGGGACTAAAAATTCCATGATATCATCTTCTTGGTGCATGGGTACACATTATCTTTGTTAAATGATGACATACAAAAGAGTTGTTCTTAGAGAACCATGCTTTGGAAATGCACACGTAGGAACTTGTTTGGATCATCCTCATAAGTCATTACAGATCTTCTAGATGTTGTTGTTGTGCCCTTACCACCTATGTGCACTCCTATTGGGAAATTGATCGGTAAACCTGTCTCTTCGCCCATGCTTCCA
This sequence comes from Taxus chinensis, assembly GCA_019776745.2. Lineage (NCBI taxonomy): Eukaryota > Viridiplantae > Streptophyta > Pinopsida > Cupressales > Taxaceae > Taxus > Taxus chinensis. The sequence continues at coordinate 175,332,408 of CM034151.1, forward strand.
TACTTATCCTTTTCTATTTCTCTTGTGTTACACTCCACCTCATGCTCTACCAATTCCTTGATGATGTCCACCACATCCTTCTTCATTTCTTCCTCTAATCGATCAGCAAATAGGTTTGGGGTCTCATGTTCCTTGGTCCCCACTTCTTCTTCACTTATTTCTCCCTCATGAGTTTCCTTTGAGGATTCATCCCTCTCCTCATTAGATTTGTGCACATCGAATACAAGTAGGTTATTTTCTTCCTCGCACTCTTCATCCTCCTCATTGGTCTCATTCCCATTCATTCTCTCCATCCTTTCAGAGTCCGAACTCTACGCTACCTTCTAGTTATTTTTCACTAGAGATTCCTCCATCACTGGGGAATTTTCCTTCATGGGATACTTATTCCTCAGATTATAAGTTCTCTTTCTCATGTGAAACTCCTATTCTCCTATAGTCTAAACCACATGCATGCTCGGTGCCCTACTTGCTATAGTTTCCTCCCTCTCCCTCTTTGTGAACCCCAAGATCGTCGACATATCACCGAGCCTTAACTGGGTGCTCACCTGAGGCATGCATGGGTGTCAAACCCCTCCTTTATGTGATATTTGTAAGAATGCTTCACCATTAACAAAGGAATATGTGGAGATACATAAATACATGCATTCATTCTAGCACAGAAGTAAAGACACTAGATCTAACCATAGATGCACCATGGAAATAATATAAGCATTATTAACATCATGAGGGAATCAAATTTGAACCATAGGAAAAAATAAGAACACTAGGGTTTGAACCTATAAACAGAGATATACATAAAAACCCATCATATTCTCTGATTGCTTCAATGATTTTAACTTCTAACATCTTATCAATCTCTTCTTTAACTTTTATTCCAGAATTCAGATTTATCCTATAAGGACTCTTTCTAATCGGGCATTCACCCTCCTTCAACTTAATTTGAATTTCTCCCAATGAGTGATGAACTCCTTTTAACTCATGGTACCCGCGTGGGAAAAAATCCTAGAACTCACGCAACAACTCAATTATCTTTGATACCTCCTAGTCCATCCAATAATCTCTAATGATAGCTTCTTTTGGCTTGGTTTATGTACCAATGTTCACCTTCTTCATTTTCAAGGGTTCATGGTAAGCACATGCTTGCTGATCTACACACTTAAATACTTCATGCACACCTTCAGTATGATTAAAATATAAGTTTTCTTCTTTCTCATCATCTATTAGGTACACCAAATTTACCTTTTCCTTCTCCACATAGGTGTGCTCAAACTATACCTCTTTTATTTCTCCTTCCTTGAAGCGTATCACCAAGCCAAGTTCCCCTAGTAAATCTAGGATTCGGTCTTTAGCCATAGGTCAATCTCCCAAAGTAAGACACTTGACTACCTGAAATACCTCATTCACTCATGGCTTAGGAGTTAGATACTCAAAATTTTGAATAAAATTTTTCGTTAACCCTTGCCAATTTCCCGTTTGACGATGTAACTCTACATGAATTTACCATATGTGCCCAAAACCTTGCAAGGTGGAATATAACTTATGCACCCATAGTGTTGGAGGCAATACTTTTGGACCTACCATCCAGGATCTCTCACACTACTGGATGTGGAATGAAGCAGATTCCTTCCCATAATAATTGTGTAGTAAGAGGATTCATTTCTTTGAAGGAACGTAATAGAGAATGTGATTCTCACTTTGTGCCACTCTAGAAGGTTATCTCAATGGGGCACCCACCAATGTGTTATTATTCAACATAACGTATAAGTAAGTAGATTCCTCCTTTCTACTTTCCATGTCATTTTTACCTCCATTTCATGTAAAAATATGTCGGGGTTACCCTGTCTAGTGTAATTGGGTAACTGCCTTCCTCCCAGGAACCTAACCGAGCATGCCCTGACGACGTGAGTCATAGTGCCCTTCAATTGTCTTTCAACCAACTCATAGGTCACATCCACCCAATCATCACATTCAATGCTATTTGAATTACTCATGGACTGAGCATATTTCTACTGAATAATTCCTTCTCTTTATGGGTGAATAGCCTTGGGGTCTCTGATGGTGCACACATAGATTATATCTAAGTCATCTTCTCCCAAATTCTCTGCATAGGATATAGACCTCCCATCCATCAGTAGAATAATTACACGCTCCTCTTTGTTCTCAAAATTTTTGTACCCTTTGTTAAAGCACAAGTCAAAATTATTCTTATAACACTAAGGGCATCCAAGTAATACTGGAAATTTATTTTCATCCCAAAGTGCTAAGACTTCAGAATCCCCTGTAAAATTTCACCCTTGGATGGTTATGGATACATCCTGTAAAGAATCCAGTGTGCATATCCTTTTTTTGGTTTGCCTTATATAACACATTTGAAGAGGGCTACAATGGAGGTCTCCCCATTTGATTCCATGCATATAAAGTGAGAACATTGACCTCTGCAGCCATGTCAATCAGGATGATGCTCAAAATACATCCATCTAGAATTTTATTAAATGTGATTTCTTTTTCATAATCAATACTATAAGGGGGTCGATTAGCATGCAAGACATGCTTCTCGCGCTCGCCTCCAGTACGGGGTACTTTTTGTCTTATCCACTCTCCGAACAAAGGGATAATATTCTCTTGGTGTAACATCGTAAACACTTCTCTGACCACATCCACATCCTTATGAGGGAATTCAACATTCTTTTCTTGTTCCAATGTTTGTGACTACTCTTTCAAACACTGAATCTCCCCTTGCAGGTTTCTAATCACCTCAATTGTCTCCTTGTAGACCTCTTTCTAATGAGTTGGATTAGGATATTTCCCATGTAATACATCTTCTCTAGTGATGAGATTATTTTTCTTTGGTATTTCCCGAGTACACGTAGCCTTAGTTCGCATAGTCACCAAGATAGGTTCTAATTCAGGGTTTTGTGCTACCCTAGGCATCCACTGTGGATCTGATTGTTTCACACTGACCATCCCCACACATTTTTCCTTCCTCTGGTTTTGGCTCATGTGCTCATACAACTAAGGGCACTCTTCATACTTATGCTTCTTCCTACACCATGAGCATTATAACAAATCTAAAGAATCACACTTTTAGTATTTAGTAGATCCATAATTGTAACAAGTTCCATAAGGAAATTAACTCCTACCTCCATGAACACCACAACTTCTGAATCCTTCACAAAATCTCTTCTTCAACCACCTCCATCTCCGTCCCCTTCATACTAATGATCTTATTTCTTATATTTGCTTCAAATTCTAGTCACACACACACACACCAATATCAATGACATCATGGATTTGGTCTATCAATCAGAAGTACTTTGTATCATGAGTAGTGGATATACAAATCTTACAATAAGAAGACACATTATTGAGGAGAGTGTGCTGCAATAACGAAAATATACTTGGATCATGATCTCCATGATAGATTTCACAATCGAATGACATGATGCACACTGAATTTTGTGGGCAAATGTCCTTTGTGTTTCTTTCTACCTCATATTCCATGCACCATAGTCCAATGCGAGTGCAATGAGTTGAGTTTGCAGACGTTTTTTTTAGATTCTTTTCCATGGAAATAGTTCTTATTAAGAATGGGCTTTCTCCAGTATCAACACTTCCAATGGCCTTTGCATGTAAAACAACTTCCAAGGCCTCGCACGGGTCTCTCAAAGTCTTATGGGAGAGTGTATGTTTGAATGGTGTTATTAACCTCCCAAAAAACCACTGAGAATGATGCGAGGGATGGATATCATAAGATAATTTCAATAGGAGCATCTTAAAGCACACATCATACTCTCTTACACTCTCTTTCATTCCTTTTTAAATCTCCTTCAGAGAACTGATGCTCTTTTGCTCAAAATCGAGAATATGAAACTCTACCAAAAAGGAATCACCTAACGTAGTATAATCCACCACCATTTGACGTGGGTCATACTTCAAGTACTAGATATGCATGCACCCCTACAACATAGTTTTAAACTAACTTGCCTTCCACTCTAGGGTAGTGATACCCTTAGTGCGCCATATAAATTCACACTTATGTACATGCTCTGCATCATCTTCAACACCCTTGTAATTAGGAAAATGTAGAGACATCTCAAAAAACACTTACTGAGGTGGTTGAGGCCCTTGTCCACCATGTCCAGTACCTTGGCCTCCTCCTATATTTCCTCCACCACTAGTACCGCTAGATCCACTAGCTCTTATCCCTCTAGATCCACCAGATCCTTCTCCTATTGCAGGTAACGGGCCTAAATTAGTTACACTCTGCATCCCCACCATCACATCAAACTGCATACAAAAATTTTATGATGTCGAACCATTTACACACATAATACCCAAACTCTGTGTTCTCAAACCTTTCCCAAATGATGTGCCTATTAGGTTGTGGAGGCTATTTTCATGTGAGAAAGTGTTGAATACTATACACTAAGAGTACTGTACAATTTCCACAGTTTTCTTTCCGAGGTTTGGGGTTGGGCCGGGCCCTAAGCAGGGGTCTGGGGGGCATCCCTAGGTAGGAGGGGTTCGGGGGCATAGCCCCCAAAAAACATTTTTGGCCTTAAAACGTGCCCGATATATTGGGAAATGTGCTTTTCTCATATGGGAAAGATTTTTGACCCATAAGTTTATGGGACGGTTTTGGCCCATGGTTGTAATATCGAGGGTTTTGTAAAACTAATTAAGAATTTATGTACTTATATGGTTTTATGCATATGGTAGGGATAATGTAACATTGTAGATGTGTTTGAATTCAGGTGTGAATTCTATAGAGTTTGTTGAGTATATCTCCAAACAGATCTAGGTATTGTAATGAGAGAGCGATGGCTTGTAATAAAATCTGAGCAAGTTATTCTTGCTAGACGTAGCCAAAATTGGGTGAACCACATTAAATATTGTATCTTTGTGTTGTGTTATTTTATTCTACACTTTTGTTTGAGATCTGTAATATTTTCTGCATATTAGTTTCTACTATTACGATTCTGTGAGGGATTATTCCACACATTTTATCCCTTATTTCCTAACAATTGGTATCAGATTCTAGTTTGGTTTGCTGAAGTGTTGAATTGTAGGGAAAGTTTTATCTTTAGTGGGAGCTATGGTAGATGATGGAAGAGCAAGGGTTGATAAACTCAATGGGTATAATTTTAGTCTTTGGAAGATGTAGATGGAAGATTACCTTTATCAGAAGGATCTTTATATTCCATTTTCTGAGAAGGTGAACAAACCGTCAAGCATGACAGATGCAGAATGATATTTTTTGGATAGGAAGGCACTTGGGACACTCTGGTTGTGTCTTGCATCTTTGGTATTATTTAATGTATCAAAGGAAAAGACTACAAAAGAACTGATGGATGCATTAGAGAAGTTGTATGAAAAACCCTCTACCTCAAATAAGATATTTTTAATTAAAAAGTTGTTTTATATGAAGATGTCTAAGAATGGTTCAGTAGTAGATCATTTAAATGATTTTAATATGGTTATAAATATGCTAGCTTCAGTTAAAATATAATTTGATGAAGAAGTTAGGGATTTACTAGTTCTGTGCTCTTTACGTGAGAGTTGGAATAACCTTGTAACGGTGGTAAGCAACCCGGTTCCAGATAACTCAAAGCTTAAGTTTGAGGATGTTGTAGGGGTGATTATAAGAGAGGAAATGAAAAGAAAAATCTCTAGGGAATATTCTACTTCAGGGAATGCTTTTATAGTGGAAACTAGAGGGAGACAGAAGAATAGAGGAAGCCATGGAAAATCAAAGGATCAAGAAAAGTCAAAATCCAAAAGTAAGATAGTATGCTGGCACTATGGAAAGTTTGGGCATGCAAAGAAGGATTGTTGGGAGCTTCGGGACAAGAAGAAACAACAGGAAGAAAATAAGGAGGCAAATGTGGCAACAGGTAATGTATGTCATGACTCTTTGATTATTTCTTTGCACAATATTATTGAATCTTGGGTTTTTGATTCGGGGGATTCTTTCATGCTACTCCACATAGGCATTATTTTGTTGATTATGTTCAAGGAGATTTTGGGCATGTTTTTCTTGGTGATACTGAGCCTTTCAACATAGTTAGAAAAGGTCCTGTTCAGGTTAAGATGTAGAATGGGAGTACTTGGCTATTGAAGGATGTCAGACATGTGCCTACATTAATACACAATTTGATATCGGTAGGGCAATTGGGAAGTGATGGTTGTACTGTGATATTTACAAGGGACTCTTGGAAGGTTACCAAGGGTGCTCTTGTGGTGGAAAGAGGTAATAAGGTTAGAACATTGTATTTAAACACTTATAACACTGATGTTTGTAATCTTGTGGCTTCATAAGTAGATACAACATTGTGCCAATATAGGCTGGGTGATATGAGTCAGAAGGGCATGGAGATCATAAACAATGATTTTCCTAGATATACAGAAACAAGTTTGGAGTTCTGTGAGGACTACACATATGGGGAACAAAAGCGGGTAAGGTTTCCCAAGGATGGACCAACAAAGAAAGAGAGCAAGTTAGAGCTGGTGCATTATGATGTGTGGGGGCTGGCTCAGGTATCATCTCTTGGGGGTTCAAGTTATTATGTTAATTTTATTGATGATGCAATAAAGAAAGTTTGGGTTTATTGTATTAGAAACAAATACGATGTATTTGACACTTTTCTTAAATGGAAAGCCTTAGTAGAGAATGAAACAGGTCTTAAGATAAAATGTGTCAGGTCAGATAATGAAGGGGAGTATTGTAGCAATAAATTTGATGATTATTGTTCTAAGAATAGAATCCATAGGAAAAATATGGTTCTAGGAAATCCACAACAGAATGGGGTGTCAAAAAGGATGAAGAAAACAATAATTGAGCATGCTAGGAGCATGAGGTTACATGTAGGACTGCCTCTTTCTTTTTGGGTAGAAGCAGTGAGCACAACTATGTACTTGATAAATAGATGACCTTCAAGTGCCTTGGATGGAGGCATACCTGAGGAGGCTTGGTATGGTAATAAAATTAATTATTCATTTCTTGGAGTCTTTCGATGTGAGGTGTTTGTCCATATAGACAAGGATGATAGGACTAAACTAGAGGCTAAATCAGAAAAAATTACTTTCATTGGTTATGGTGGTGATGAATTTGATATAACTATTGGAGTATTAAGGACAAGTAAATCATTCAATCTAGGGATGTGGTCTTTAATGAGAAAGTCATGTATAAGCAGCAGTTGCATGAAAATAGGAAAGAATCCAAGAAAGACTATGCAGTGGTAGAGGATCTTCTGGATGGGAAAGTGACACACGAATCAGTTCAGGAACCTCCTCAACAGGAACCCCAAACTCATATATTAAGGAGGTCTTCTATGGTAATAAGATAACCTAAACATTTTTATCCTTCTCTTTATTATTTATTACTCGCTAATAGTGGAGAGTTAGAGAGATTTGATGAAGCAATACAAGTAGATGCCAAGAAGAAGTGGGAGAAATCCATGGATGAGGAGCATCAGGCTCTCATGGAGAACCAGACATTGGATTTTGTTAAGCTACCCAAAGGAAAAAGAGCATTATAGAACAAGTGGGTGTTCATATTAAAAGAGGAAGGAGGCAAGAAAAGATATAAGGCCCAGTTAGTGGTCAAGGGATTTGCACAAAAAATAGGTATAGATTTTGATGAGATTTTTTCTCCTGTAGTAAAAATGACTTCTATTAGAACTGTTCTAGGAATAGTTGCAGTAGAAGATTTTCACTTAGAATAGCTTGATGTAAAGACTGCATTTCTCCATAGTGATTTGGAGGAGGAACTATACATGTGGAAACTAGAGGACTATGAGGTCAAAGGTAAAGAGGATATGGTGTGAAAACTATAGAAGAGCTTGTATGGATTGAAACAAGCTCCACGTTAATGGTATAAGAAATTTGATATCTTTGTTATGGAGCAAGGTTATATTAGATGTCATTCTGACCATTACTTATATACAAATAAATTTGAGGATGGCAGTTATATTATCCTTTGTCTGTATGTGGATGACATGTTGGTTACAGGTAAAAACATGCAGGAAATAAAAGTACTCAAGAAGCAGCAAAGTGAATCCTTTTCTATGAAGGATTTGGGGGCAGCCAAACAAATCCTTGGCATGAAGATATATTGGGATAGGAAGAAATGAAAGTTGAATTTATCTCAAGAAGAGTAAATTAAGAAGGTCTTGGAGAGGTTTAACATGTAGGATGCTAAACCGGTTGGGACTTCTTTGGCAGGCCATTTCAAGTTATCAAAGGAGTAATGTTCCAAGATAGAGCATGAGAGAAACCAGATGTCCAAGATACCTTACTCATCAGCGGTTGACAGCTTGATGTATGCCATGGTGTGCACCAGGCCTGATATTGCCCATGCAGTGGGAGTGGTGAGTAGATTTTTGAGTGATCCAAGTAGAGATCACTAACAGGCAGTAAAGTGGATCCTTCAGTATTTAAGAGGAACCATGGGGACAATTTTGTGCTACAATGGATCAGACACCACTTTGTGTGGTTATGTAGATTCAAATATGGTTAGATATGTAGACAGCAGGAGGAGCATGACAGGTCAACCATAGAGGTTGAGTATGTTGCTTCCACAGAGGAAAGAAAATAAATGATTTAGTTACAACAATTGCTTGAGGAGTTGGGGCATAATTAGGAGGAAGAAAAGTTACATAGTGATACTTAGAGTGCTATACACCTAGCTAAGAACTCTTCTTTCCACTCTAAGATGAAGCATATATAGTTAAGGTACCATTTCATCAGGAAAACTTTGGAGGAAGGGAAGTTAAAGATAGAGAAGATTCATACCAGTCAAAATCTTGTAGACATGATGGCCAAGGTGGTCACAAGGGAAAAACTAAAGTTGTGCTCATCTTTGGTTGGTCTTCACGGAAACTAGTGAAGGGTTGAGAAGCTTGCTCAGTGGAAAAATAGTCTCTAAGTGGGAGATTGTTAGGTTGTGGAGCCTATTTTAATGTGAGAAAGTGTCGAAGACTGTACACTAAGAGTACTGTACACTTTCCACAGTTGTCTCGCCAGGGTTTGGGGATGCATAGGGGCGATATATCTGGAAATGTGCTTTTCTCATATGGGTGGGATTTTTGGCCCATAGGTTTATGGGATGGTTTTGGCCCATGGTTTTAATACCCATGGTTTTGTAAAACTGCTGAAGTAGTTGTCTACTTATATGGTTTTATGCATATGGTTAGGATAATGTAACATTTCAGATGTGTTTTGAATTCAGGTGTGAATTCTGTATAGTTTGTTGAGCATAGCTCCAAATAAATCTGGGTAATGTATTGAGAGAGTGGTGGCTTGTAATAAAACATGAGCAAGTGATTCTTGGTGGATGTAGCCCAAATTAGGTGAACCACATTAATTACTATCTCTTTTTGTTGTGTTATTTTATTATACACTTTTATTTGAGATCTTTAATATTTTCTGCATATTAGTTTCTACTGTTGCGATTCTGTGAGGGATTATTCCCCATATTTTATCCCTTATTTCCTAACAATTCCAGATAGGATGCCTCCAAACAAAATACATGTTTGTGTGGCCATAGATGAATTGAATGAAAATTTATATCTACTAGTTACTGCTCAAATACTAATACCTTCACCAACTGGATGAATAATACTTATCTCAAAAACTAGAAAATTAAGCTCTAGGGTTTGGTCACTAGGATGAATAAGATGCACACCTATGGTTCTCCTCCTTTCTCCATATGAATATATTTCACTAGAATCTAAGGGGGTTTCTCTCCTGCACTTGCCAAGATGGGGTAGTAAAGACTGCTCAGGTTCCATATTCTTTGATTGAACCTCAAATCCTTGCTGCAACATCTACATCCATAAGTCCATCACTCCTGTAACTTTTTGCTGTCTTAAAAAATCCCTCTCACACACTTCATTATACTTGATATGTCTCTCTTATCTCTCCACTTATGTCATAAGATATGCCATCTTGCACCACACTAGCTTCCATTCCCCGTGCTTAGTGGGATTTTAGATAGCCATAGGAAATTCTTCCAAACTCAAAGTGATGATCAATATCTTAATGGCTAATGGTATATCATACAAGAACACTCCTCTTAGCTCCTAAAAGAACTAAAAATTAGAAATATCAAGGAAATAATACGTAGAAATCATGTATTCCAAGGTATAACTTGTCAACACTCCACTCCACCATCGATCAACAACATGATTCCAAGTCAAATCAGCATCATGTAGCCACTGATACTCATCCTAGGTTAAAAAATGAAGTCTATAATACCAAATAGACCTTGATGCATATGCTAAAAACCATTCATACAACTCTACTAGGAAACAAGAAAAAAATGTCTCTCATGATACAGATGCGCCTCTACCCATTTACATGCATCAAACTTAGATCTGGTACTAAACCTCTGCGCAAACTTTTCCTCTATGTTCTTAAGCCAAGTCTTGACCCTCTCTAAGGTCAAGCGTTCCATCTTCACATATCATTCTAAAACAACTTCACAAGAGGTCCCAACAATGGAACCAAAATGTACTCACCTTTCCCTACTCCCTTTGAAACCCAAGCGCTCTGACATATCACCCAACCTTTACTAGGTGCTCACCTGAGGCATGCGCGGGTGTCGATCCCCTCCTTTATGTGATATTTGTAAGAATGCTTAGCAATTAATGGAGGAATATGTGTAGATACAAAAATACATGCATTCATTCTAGCACATAAGTAAACACACTAGATCTAAGCATAGATGCACCATGAAAAGTATATAAGCATTATTAACATCACGAAGGTAATAAGATCTAAACCATAGGAAAAACAAAGAACACTAGGTTTTGAACCTATAAATAGAGATATACATAAGAACCCATCATATTCATTGATTCACAACTATTTACAATAACCATATTACATAAAAAGGGTCATAACTGACAAAATACATTATCAAATAACACCCTACCTCTATAAATTGGCTCTTCTCAAAGGTTTCTATCCATGCTCTCTTATATGCACCTAGGATACTCAATGCCTTGCATCACACATATTCTTCGTATTGCATCAAGTCTCATTCCTACCTATGTCTCTTATTATCCTTACATATACGCACCTATGATTACACACATACCCCCTTGTTTTGGACCCAAACACCTTCTTAAATAGAATCAAGATCTCTCCTCTATCACGTCAACTTTCCTCATGGGTAGGCCATATGCCAAATGGAATCATGATCCTCCATAATTGAGTGCCTATGTTACCTAAAAAAATCATGTTTAGCCTCTACTAACTATTATGATTACATCGTGGCATATTCCTTTGTTGTAATATTATTTCCTTGAGTTTCAAGACTCCAAGTTCTAACCGTATCCACTCATCATGCATGCTGCCTCCTCACGTGTTTTCCATGCAACACCATATTCCATAATGCAGCTAAGTCCCAGAATTCTCTTTTTCTGCTACCTACCAACCTCTGCGCTCTCCATGTTTACTCAAGCCCTTCACTCAAATTGAACTATTAAGACCATTCACGCATACTTAGTTCTTGTTGCACGCTCTTCTCCACATGCCTTATTCCTACCTTGCCTTTTGTACATGCTCATCCTCTCCTCTAGGGCTTAGTCATTTTCTAAGTTCAACATACATTATACAGGGTGTTTGGATTTGGAAGTTTATAAAAAAATTTGTATGCATGCCTAGAAAAAAACCCTATTCTTTTTTTCTAAGATTTAGAAAGTAAGGCACTCTCCTTGGACTTGGCAATAATTAGATAGAAAGAGATCAAATCTAAAATGGAAGAACCTTTGATTTAGTGGAAATTAAATGAAGACTATCTCTTTTTATCACCCTTACATCTCATGACATTAGCGCTTGATATTTTGGTATATCCTTTTCGTATGTGACATCAAAATCAACAATTTCATCTTGTACTATGAAAAAATAAGTTGAGTAATGTTGAAATTCATGATGTAAGGTAGTTTCATCGAACATGGTATATCTAATTACTTTGGTGTTGTCGTAGGAATATAAATAAACATATACGCTCGACATTACCAGGTTTCCCACCATGTTGAAAAATTATAGGTGTACGAATGTTGCATACCTCATCAAAAGAAACAATTACTAAGAAAAATGTCATACTTGAATTTAGGACAACATTTATATGTACCTTATTCTGAATATTTGGTTAGATTAGAAAATATTTTCCAAATAAATAAAAGAAGTGTTGATCCTAGGAGTTACTAGGGTCAACCTTAACTAAATATTTAGAAGTTAGTGGTTGCTAGACATCATTCACAGACATACTATTACTACAATAAGAAAAGTGTGGTAGTACATGCACCAATGAGGGGTTAAGATATTCATATTTTTAATCATAGCATTCACTAGGTGTCACTCAAAGAAAACATGTTAATGCAATGAGAAAATTCCATTAATACAATAACTCTTAAGGCTTCAAGATGTACATAGTTCTAATCCGAGGGGTCACTAAGTTCAACCACAATGAAATATTTAGAGATTTTTCGTATCTAGGCATTAATCAAAGGACAACTATTATTAGAATGAGAAAACTTTCACCAATATTTACACTACTGGGGGGTCAAGATATATGTAGTGTTGATCCTAGATCTCACTAAGTCTAGACACAATGATTTATTCAGAGCTACTGATGGGTACATATATAAGTAGTTTAGATCCTAGAGGTCGTTAGGGTCATCCGAAACATATTTTTTAGAGTTTAGCAGTGGAGAGAAATCATTAACAAATAAATAAATAATTATTATCCTAGCTATTATTAAGATCACCTACAACGATACATATATAGCTTAATGGTCAATATACATCATCAACAGGAAAATTATTAATGCATTAACAAGAAAATTTTAGTGATGTTTGGTATTGCAGGATTCAAACATAACAGAAATTGATTTGATATTCTATATTCAGCATTGATTACAAATAATACTGAGGCTAATAAATAGCCATGGAAATAGAAAATTGACTTCCTACAAATCAGGAAGTCACACAACAAAACAACCTGTTAATATCATTACGGGTATAACAAAATTATATTTTTGAAACAATATAACAAACCTATATTATTAATAATGAGTTATAATATAACTCATATTAATAATATTACAATATATAATAATGAGAGCAGTATGATATTTCTAACATTCCCCCCCTTAGTGCGAACATGGGGAAAACACCATCTTCAACCAAGCAGCATGTCGCTTCGTATCTTGCACATGGTCTTGATCCTCAACACCGACTGTGGGAACTACATCATCCAGGGACCATTCAACCTATTAGATGAATACATGAATTGGGACCGTTCAACCAATTCACATCAACCATCAAATCAGTTTGATCAAGAACACTTCCTGCAATAGTATCAATGGTACAAATCATTATCATCAAGGGGGACACACAAGCACTACATTGCACACAGGAATAGGGATGCTCATCTGTTCTTATTCATCACACAAGACACAAAGATGTCACTAAAGCAGTTTGCGGCCTCTGAGGTAGTGAAGAACTCGAGGACGCTGACTGTCCTCCTGCCTCCGTTGCCTCCATCCTCCAATAATAAGTTGCTAACTCAACCGGATGTGATCATGAAGTACATTAGTTTCCACATTGAATTTATTCTTTTCTTCCCTCCCACAATGTGAAACGCTTTATTTTGTCGGACGTCGGGTAACACTGAAAATGCGTCCATAAGGCAATTTTTTTTTTTTTTTTTTGACTGACTTTTTACACCAACTCACAATGAATAGTTGACGAGACACTCGATAATGATATAATTAGACAGGGTAATAATGACACAATTTTGGACCTAGATGACACTTATGACTTTATATGACATAAGACTTAGAAAATGACTATTAAAAAGCCTAAATCACATATATGACATTTACTACCTATTATTCACCTAAACACAATTTTTGAAAATTTAATAAAGTTCTAATAATTACTTAATAGTGGTGATGAAAAGAAGTAATAAACATGACACTACCATGGCCGACTATACTAACTTTATAATCACAATAAAATTTGAAAAATTGATGCACAATATGACACATTTTAATGCATTGACAAATACGACCAATATCAACATGACTAGACAATGGATTTTGTTTTCAATACAAAATGACATGACCCAGCTATTTTAGACCATTCGACCTAAGCAATTGACTAAAGCTCAAGTAAAGCTAAAGACCACATTACAATATAAACGCTAATAAAAACATGTGCTTTTATATACATAACCTGGCAGTGTATGTGATGACATAACAGAGTTAAGAGACTCCAATAGTCAGAATTAGAAGTGAATGAGTCTAGCAGAGACGTTGAATTAATGAAATCAATGTAATTTGAAAGCCGTTAGCAATACTATTACTTTGAATTTGAAAGAAATCAGTCCACGTGCCTTGCAGATGTGAAATCTAAGCTTCCACGTTTAAAATCCATGCATTGGGCTGATCGATTCTATGAATATATGCCTCCAAATCAAATCCACACACAACTGGCATGTTGATAACAATATCAGAGTGAAAGATCACGAACAGAATTATTCTTGATTGAAAAACATGTTCTGCATTTCTTCCAATGTGAGATCTCTGGTGGACAACTTTAAATATGCAGGCAAATACAATCTCTTTCACAGATCAATGAATTTCATACTCCTAACAATGAGAATTGAGCTATCAAAATTTTTGATGCATCGGATTAGCTTTGGACAATGAATTTATAATTGAATACAATGCCCACACATATTCACGGATCTTTTTTGTAAGGCTATTCTCAAAACATTTCTATAGATCACGGCTCACCAATAAACACCTCCGAATGGTTGCAAATTTGCTTCTTTAGATTTCTCTTGTGAGAAGACCTTGGCCTGGGGAAGATCACCCTTGCAAGCCTCCTAAGGAGTTTGAACGCCTCTGCTAATAGAACACTGCGACTGCTAAATACAACGTAGTCAAAAAATGCAATACATAGCTCAATCCCATGATGGTCGATCGAGAAGGAAATCCATCAATCAATCATTATGATCAAGAACAATGTTTCTTTGATACCAATGTTTGGTATTACAGGATTCAAACATAACAGAAATTGATTTGATATTCTATATTCAACATTGATTACAAATAATACTGAGGCTAATAAATAGCCATGGAAATAGAAAATTGACTTCCTACAAATCAGGAAGTCACACAACAAAACAACCCATTAATATCATTACGGGTATAACAGAATTATATTATTGAAACAATATAACAAACCTATATTATTAATAATGAGTTATAATATAACTCATATTAATAATATTACAATATATAATAATGAGAGCACTATGATATTTCTAACAAGTAATACATCCATTATTGAGGTGTTAAGTGATAATAATGGTATAGCTCTGATACCAAATGATAGAATAAAATAAGATTGCAATGACCAAAGAGGGACGGAAGCCTCACAAATATTATTGATCATGAAATCAAATTACATAACAATGCAAGAGCTGTAATATTTATAGATATTAGACAGGCCTCATATGGATAGACATGACACCCTATCAGGAACCAACTACGAGATGATAAGACCCATCTCACATGCACATGTAATTATACTACTATACCAATATTGAAAGCAAGTCACTTAGACTAGAGTGCCCATGTTGCACATTTAAATAAAGACATGCAATAAAATGCATAATACGCCTATCGTAAATTATGCTAACATTTCCCCCCTTAATATTTTCATAGTTTCCAATGAAGTGGAGGAGGAAACTCTTGAACAGTGTGAATTTGTCATGTGCAAGTGACTTAGTGAAAACATCTACCTTCTGTTCAGCTGTAGGACAGAACTAGAGCTGTATGTTGTGCTTCAAGACATGCTCGCGTATGAATGAACATGTACTCTTTCAATGGCTTGGTTCTCTCATTAAATACTATAGATTGCGAACAAGCTTTAGAACTCCTTCATTATCAACATATACTGGAGTAGACTCTATTGTGGTAGACCAATTCCTTCTAGTATTCGGTGTAGCCATATGGCTTCACAAATAGCTTGACCTCAAGCTCGATACTCTACTTCTGTAGAAGAGAGAGAAAACAAAGTTTTGTTTCTTTTCTTCCCCATGATATCGTAATGAAGATGAAGCCTAATGTTGACTTTCCTATCATCCATGTTTCTTGCATGATCTGAAAGCTGAATATCCTGTCAAGAAGAAGTTGTTGTTCTTCTTGTACTCTAGACCAAGGTCAACTGCACCCTTTAAATATCTTAGTATTTCTCTTTGCTTCACTGTTTCCAATGACATATTTTCAGGTTTCTCGCATGAAGCGTGATAAAATAGCTGACTACAAGCTGATATCTGGTCTAGTATATGTTAGGTAATGAGACTCCGATCCAAATTCCAATAGAGAGTTTGCATTCACTACTGGTGGTGATGGATCGGGACAAGATAACTGAAGTCTCGCTTCCATAGGTGTAGCATAGGAGTGCATTCCATCATCCTGAATTTCTCGAGCACTGGTCTTGGTGTATTTCAACTGCGACACAAAATATATGATTCTATTTTTTCCATACTTCCAACCCAAGACAATAGTGCATGAGCCCGAGATCTATCATGTCGAATGATCGATTAAAATCCCTTTTTGTTGCATCAATCATCTTCACAAAACTACCTGTAATGACTAGATCATCAACATAAACAACCACAATGACAATCTCCCCCCTTGCTTTTTGAGGTAGAGATTGGGGTCATAAGGATTCCTTTCGAATCCATGACTTATGAGATGCTCATCAATTTTGATGTACCATGCCCGGAGTGCCTGTTTTAGGCCATATGGAGATTTTATGAGTCTGCATACCATCATCTCTTTTCCTGGTATTACATAACCCTCTGGCTGAGTCATATAGAATTCTTATTACAAATCTCCATTAAGAAAGGCACTTTTTCACATCCATTTGCTGTAGCTAGAGCAAAGATCATGTTGATTGTCTGGATCTTGGGCTGGTGGGAGAAAAATGTCTCCTCATAATCAATTGCCTTCTTGTTGTACATACCCCTTTACTACAAGCCTGCTTTATACTTGTCAATAGTCCCATCTGATTTTTACTTAGTATTGAATATCCATCTGCATCTAATGGGTTTTCTTCCCTGGTGGAAAGGTCGACAATTTGCCATGTGTTGTTCTTCATCACTGACTAATACTCTGAATCCATGGCATCTTTCTAAGCTTTTGATTATAGGGCTTCCTGAACTATAGATGGCTCAACTGTTTCAACAACTCTACTCATTAGGGCATAATTAACCTCTTCAATGAGCTTGAATACGAGTTCTAGTTCTAGGATTGGATGATGTGCTAGGTGCTTCATCCAAATTTGCATCTCTTATTAATTGAGTATACCATTTAGGTAACTTCTTAGATGTTCCATTGGCTTGTGGTGGATCCAAGTTTTCACCATCATCCAATTCATCACTATCATCTTTAGTGGGAACATCAAATTCTGTCTTCACAAGAGGTGTATTCTGCATGTTTGTTGAGTCGTTTAGTGGAGCAGTCTTCTGCTTGTTTCTTCTTTTCTTCTTCTTCAAAAACTCAACATCTACTTGTGTATACTTTCTTGCTTTCAGATCCCATAATCTATACCCAAAGTCTCTCTTCACTGTACGAATGAATATCAGTTTCCTTAGCTTTATAAATCCAACGTGTTCCTTTCCTGTCTTCTTAGGTATGTGAATGCCTAGCTTTAAAACCCAAGACTCTTAGGTGTGCAATTGAATGTTTATAATTTGACCTGCTTCTTAAGGTTCACTCCTTCACGCAGCTAATATGGGCATCTGTTCACAAATAGAAAACTTCATTGTCTTGTAGCTCTTCTTCTCTTACTGCCCAATTCTTTGTTGAACAAAACGAAAAAAATACACCCATTCAACAAGCCATCCATCACACCACCATTTGTCATTATCGGTAGCGCGAAAAACCGGCGTGGGGGGGGGGGGGGGGGGGAGAGGAGAGGAAGAAGGAGGGGTGAAAAGAGAGGGAGTGGGGGGGGGGGGGGGGGGGGGTGGGGGCGGGAAGATTCCTTCTCTCAACTAACCATTTTTCGATGGTGTGTAGTAGAGGGCTTTGTCGATGGAAATCCATAGCTTCAAGTAATTTCTTGAACTCATTCTTGTGAATTCCCACAGCTCGATCGAGTGGAGATATTTTGATCTTGCGACCAACTTCTTCTAATAAGTGCTTTGAACTTCTGAAATGTCTCAAAGGCTTGACTCTTGTTTCTTGACATAGATCCACCTCTTTTCTTGAGTAGTCATCAACACAAACTGAAGTATTGACTCCAGATTACATTGGTTGCAATGGGCCACAAGTCAGTGTGCACCCAATCAAGCTTTTTCCCTTTCCCTTAAGCTCTATATGTTTTCTTTCTGAAGGGTACTCTTTTATTTTGCTTTCCACTAGGCAATTGGTGATACTTGTCAGTGTTGTGCTTGAGTGTAGGCAATCTTTTCACCATGTGCAGAAAGAGTGGCCATTTTAAGTGTTTGGAGAAGCCCAAA
The DNA here is from genome assembly GCA_019776745.2 of Taxus chinensis. NCBI lineage: Eukaryota > Viridiplantae > Streptophyta > Pinopsida > Cupressales > Taxaceae > Taxus > Taxus chinensis. Next base: position 175,350,961 of record CM034151.1, read on the forward strand.
CTGATGTGACCATATCTGGGATGCCATATTTCTGAAATGATTGGTGTGTCTCTTTGGCCACTTAGCTTGATCAATCCTTTGCCAAAATCAGTTGGAACATTCATCCGCACATTGGAGTATGCTACAATATTGGAACCTCCTTTGGACTTATGCTTACTTATCTCTTTATCTCTTTCAGCACGCTTTTTCTCTCCATTATTACAACTATTACTTACTATCACAAAAATAACTATCAAAATCCAACTTCAGTTGTGATCAAGGAAGG
>CM034151.1:175351725-175371889 GCA_019776745.2 Taxus chinensis
CCTCTCTCAACAAAAGGGAGACCAAAGTCTGAAAACCCCCATTTGTAGCTCCTGTGTAGCATACCAGTCAAGATGATCCGGGATATTAATAGATTTCTTATTGATTTTTCTTTTCTGCCATCCTGGTTTTCTGGTAGTTTCAGCTTCTCCATTTGTCACGAACAATGTCAATAACTATTATGGATTTGTTGGAATTATTCTATAGGCTGATAGTAAGTTACACAAAAACTTTGAATGTAATCATTTAGACATTTTTGGTGTTGACCTATTTGTGCTAGTGTTTCTAGACATGAGGTGGTTGCACGTGTGTTCTTAAGATCTTTGCAATTGTCACATTTGGTGAATAAGTTGTTCTTGGAGATTGAAATATGGGACAAATGTTCTTAACATATTTTTATGAGATTTTAATGTCACGTTAGAGGATGTTCCAACAGTGAAAGGCCATCGTTACACTACTATAGGATGTAGGAAAAACTATAACATGTAGGAAACTGTCTCCTTATTACTTTACTACCATCTTGTCCCACTAAACGAGACATGTGTGGTGATATATCAGAATCCTCTCCACCATTTTGGATATCAGTGTAATAGTTACGACATTGTTTGGAAATTGTTTTCATTTTAATTTATTTATATTTGCTTCCCTCCTCTCACCATTAATCCAAGATTGTTTGTATCTGTAAATGGTGATTTTTGGTATTCCACGACATATGTACCATGCATTCTGACATACATCCCTTCTACATAACTTCAATTTACCTATAATATGCTCAAAATTTTGACCTTGATATCAATTGCTATCATTTGTGGTGAATTTATTAAGTACAATTTTTTTTTATGGTAGGTTCATTCATCCCTAGAGTTAAATTCAAACTCTGATTGAAAGCACTAACAGATAAATTAGATAGACATCCTTCCTTACAGAAATGTTTTTTCACAACTTCAAATATTTTTTTTTCTCTTGTTTTAACATCATTTTCCCTTGCCTTTATTTTACTATATGAAGTAGAATTTAACTTTTGGCATTTACAAGTATTGCAAGGTATTTTTATCAAGTTTTGATTACTACAACATATGGAGGATTCATATGAATTTTGGTACATAAGTTGAGGAAATGGCTCTTCAAATTCACTCCACATTTTTACCAACAACTATTCTTGACTTTATTTTAGCCTTACTTCCATAATGGAACCATCTAGATGGGACAACTGGTTAGTAGGCTATTGGATGAGAGATCCTTCTGATATGGAAAAACCCTTACAAAAATTCCTTATTAATTTATCAATATGTACCCCAAATGTACATTGTCATCTAATTTTTTAAAGTACACAATGTCTCCTTCATAGAAATTTGTAATTGTTTCTTCTACAATAAATTTGTGTACTTTTGAACAATAATGTAACAACTTCACAGTAACCCCCTTGAACTTCAAATTGAAGTCAGTTTTTGATGTGGTAATTGTTTCTTGGAGTTAAAAATTTCCATTCACACAAAGTACAGTTTTTGTTTCTAGATAAACTAGGTTTTTGATTGGCCAGGAAACTTTGATGTTACATTGTAGACTTGCATAACAATCTTTACATGTAGTTATAATATTCTCCACAAAACATAAAATTGTGTGGCTCCCAACACTACTTCTGCAATCACATGTTTTTCTTGTACCAAAGATATTAACCCTTCTTTCTGATCACACTTATGTTTTAGCACCACATAGGTTATAGCCAATTTATCCCTAGCTTTAGGAGTTATGAAACAATGACTATCAATATTAGATTTTAAACCCTCATCCTCGTCAAGTGTATCCTCTGAGTCACTTCTCATGATTTTTTGAATGCCATCACCCCCCACATGTGAAAATTTTGAAATCATGTACTTAATCATTTGCTTCCTTTCCCATGGGATAAAGTATCCCTTATTTTTTAACTTCTACAAGGGTTTCACAATCATCAATTGTGTATGGCAGTATCACTTTGGCATTGAATACAATAGTTATTGTGACAATGAATAAGCTAGACCCCATTTCTCTACAATGGAGTGTAGCTTTGGATGGATAAATTAGTCCCTCTGTAACTTTCACACCTTTGGATAGAAAATCCACATGTGCTCCATATTCAAAAAAAAAATTCATTTTTAAATTGTATCCATAAACAAAAATAGAAAATTAGTACCGAGGACACTTAAATATTTAACCTTATTATGGAGAATTGAAATCAAAATGAGAAAATGAAAATATATATCATATATTAACATATTTGAAACCTCATTTAATCCAAATATTTGAACATATAACACATTTTATTATACTCTTAGATCCTGTTATTGTGTGTATATTTGTATAGCCTAGTGGCAGTTGGGACTTAAATTGTTCTTGTACATGTAAAAATTAAAATATTGACTAGAATGACAGGTCAAATGTTAGTGATCACACTTCAATGAACGAGCAAGCACAATTCTAAGTGTGAAAAATCACACATAGACATGCGAGTGACCATTCATTATATTGCGAGTGAGTCATGGACTCACACATCTCTAAAAGATCACTCGCATGACGATGTGTAATTCCTCACATGATGAAGGGAGTTCCCTTACATGAAGAAGTGAAAATGTTCACACTTGGAGTAGCGATCACTCACATATCGAAGGGCCATCATTAACTCTTTCACCTACCATTCTAGTTAAAAAAAATCTATCTTAGAGGCCTCTTGGACTTAATTGTTTCTAGTACACATGATAATATTGAAGAAAACTATTTATAAAATTATTACTTGCAATATGTAAAAGTTCAATCTCCTCCAATTTGAATACAACTATTTATAAAAATATTACTTGTACTAAGGAATAGTTCAATGTCGTCCAATTTAAGTTTAGTATATATTTACTGACATTAATATTGTGTCAAAGCAAATTGTTACTGTATTTTATTCTCTAATTGTATATCTATGTTTATTTTATGGTATAGAGTTTAAATTTAGTATTTATTTGATTAACGGTGGTGCTCTATACTTTTATTCAATTACATGTATTAATTTTTTCAAAGGTTTTTATATCTTGCATAATATTTTAACAATATAAGCTTATTTTTATTAAATTGACTATAATATTGAGTAGAAGTGACCCATGTTATGTAGTTTATTATTAATAATTTTCAATATTAAATACTTAATTTCATTTAAATTTATGTATGTCAAATTTAAGTTTCAAATAATGTGGAAATTTAGTTTTCATTCATTAAAAATTATGTTATATAAATCTTACCTTAATTCTTTACAATAAAAATTACACTTTTTTGTAAGCACAAATGCTACCTAATTAATATTGTGGTTCCCTGAACATTAATTGGCCATTAAACTGAATAATGTAAAATCCGCCACTTGAAAGTATTTTTTCATTTTTTTGTACCACATTTAGTGTTAAGTGGTACAATATTAAATTTTAATCCACGCAAGCTCTGTCAACATATTTTAATGCAATGAAATAGAAAAATATATACTCATTTCAAAGGCAACAACACCAAAATAGGGAGCACATATAGAAATGGGGCCAGAATAGAGTTATAGAAAATTAAAAGAGGTAAAGCATTGTTATTCTATTTTCAAGAATTTCATTTTATACACCCATTTCACAGTGATTGTAAATATTAGATTTTTTTATTAGGTACTTAACCAATTTTTGAGGCTTCTCCACAAGTTTTGATTCTGTGAAGTTACAGAGCACAATACCCATTATATATATATATATATATATATATATATATATATATATATAATTAGAAAATGAAATCAGGTTTAGATAAAAGATGTAGTAAGAATTTTTTTTCATTTATGAATGTTTATAGTAACTAATAAACTTTCAAAACATGAAAAATCACTATTTTTTTTGTTTCCATGTATCAAATCCCAAGGTCTCAAATCAACTCCAAGAAACTATGAAGACAATATGGTTTTTTCAACACAATTAAGCAAATGTTGTGAAAAGGAATTCCACACACAACTTTGATGGAAACAATGTCTCAAATTTGAAAGAGAATATAAGGGGCTCACAGAAATTGGGTCAATGCATTCCACATTCAAAAATAGATCTAAATACTCCATATATTGTTGATGATATTGATGATTCAAAAATGGAAGAAAAATTTTCAATAACCCATGCATATGACATAGATAGAAATAATGAGGAGTTGACGAAAGAAAAGAAATAACATCTATGGCCAAAATTTGTTGTGAAAACACTTATTTAAAAATATGAAGATGTGTATGAATACTTAAACAATGGAAAACTTGGAAAGAAACATTTGGATAATAGAGAAGATGATTTAAATCAATTTTATGGAAAAACATACACTGTCATGTAATGCAAATACAAGATGAACAACTTGAATAAAATCCTCAAGAAGGAGAAACAATTGAAAAACACAATGTTGGTAACACATTCAACATGGAGTTTATATGAAGATATGGATCGCATCACACATATAACACACAAGGTTATTGGATTTAATGGGAATGAAAGGGTTAATATAAGCACTTATACTTCTGAAAAAGACATGAGAGGGAAATCAGAAATCCCTTCTATCAACATTGAAATTTTGGAAGGATAAAACAAAGAAACCTCTTTGAATAAAAATGGAATTGAATGCAAACGTGTAAAGAGAAAAAGAAAATCTTATAGATATTTGAAAGAGGTAATAAAAAATTACATGCATCTATTCAGTCAGACAATGAAAGACATTTAGTTGGGAATACTTCAACTTGAGCATGAAAGAATGGAATAAGAGAGAAATATAATGGAGAAAATATTCAATGTAAAACTTCAAGTTGCAAGACTTTTTACCCAGGTAAATTACAATTGTTTTAGACATAGTTATATAGTATTGCCTCATTCATTCCATTATAAAAGATGGTATACATTATGTAACAAAAAATAAAATGCATTGGAGTTAGCTAATACTTCTCTATTTTACATTCTTCTTTTTATTTCCGAAAAAATCCAACGATCAACATCATGGGTGCCACTAAGAGAATTAACACACACATCTGGAGATATTGTTTATGTAACAAAATAATTTTAAAATGATGTTAGTATAGTCAAATAAACATGTATATTTTTATTGAGGAAAATATGATACTTTAATATGTGAGAGATCAATTGAACCACATTTCATTGCTAGTATAGTCAAAGTATGGAATACTTATATACTCACTATGTATTTTATAGATGATAATATTGACAATGAGCATGGTTTTCTTTTAATGATAATTTTTATAATATTGATAATATTTGTGTGTGGTATATATGGTTAATATTGTGGTTCCCCCAACATTAATTGGGCATTAAACCGAATAATGTAAAGTTCGTGCAATATTCAAAATATGTGTGCCATTTGATAGCCATTAATTAACCATTAAATATAAAGAAATTTAATGATATACATGTGAATTTTGTAATTTGTGCTCCAAAGAAAGTGGTGGGTGGAAGTGTCGATTCCATGTAACTATAGATTTTCATTTATTATTATATTTCATGGACACTTAAATTTGTGAAGCTTTTGGTGAGAACATTGGCGTAAGGGAAAAAATCCGTATGAGTAATCATCCATTGGAAAAACTGATCACGGTTTGATTTCAAAAAATTTGAGCATGATTTTTTTTGTAAAGGCATAAAAATTGGTATGTGTTCTCACATTTGTTTATTCTAAATATTTGAAATTCTATAAATGTAGAATTTTTGTAGCCTTTTCAACAAAATCCTATTTTCTGAGCTTGTAGTACTCAAATCCATATATTCTTTAACGGTATTTGACAAATAATTCTCAAGTGATAGGGTTTGACATTATTTTTTTCATTCTATCTTGCCGATCCCTAAATGATTTGTGAAATATGTGTGTACGGTGCTTGCGCATAATGAAAAACATGTTATGGGATTTTTTTTCGCAAGAGGCCTAAGAAATGTTTCATAAAATAGCTGACATGGAAAAAAAAAATTCTGGAAGCCAACAAAATGGTTTTTGGTGAAAATCCTAAGAAAAATAGATTTTGTTCAGCGAGGGTTGTTATTCATTTAGGGATTTTGGACCACTATGGGGAAGTTTCTATGGAAATTTCTTTATGAATTAAAATAAAGTAATGAAATAGTGATGGTAAGTTCTAGTACATGAAATAGTAATAGTAACAATTTTTTTTCTTGTTTACAGTAATTGTTTGCTTGTATAAGGAAATTGTGGGGAATACAATTTTATTTCAAAGAGTTCTGTCTATGTAGGTTCCTCCTTGGAAAACATTGAATTGGGGAACTATAAAACCTGTAATTTGATAAGTCAGGCTAAACAATATTTTGAATAATGTTTCACCTTCTTGATAGTTCTAGAAAGACATACAACAATTAAAGATTAAAATTATAGGCTCTAACTATTTTAGTTAAATAATCTAATGATATATTGACACTAAAAATTATAAGATGTCGGGGATTTTCTCTTTATGAATTAAAATAAAGTAATGAAATGGTGATGGTAAGTTCTAGTACATGAAATAGTAATAGTAACAATTTTTTTTGCTTGTTTATAGTAATTGTTTGCTTGTATAAGGAAATTGTGGGGAATACAATTTTATTTCAAAGAGTTCTGTTTATGTAGGTTCCTCCTTGAAAAACATTGAATTGGGGAACTATAAAACCTATAATTTGATAAGTCAGGCTAAACAATATTTTGAATAATGTTTCACCTTCTTGATAGTTCTAGAAAGACATACAACAATTAAAGATTAAAATTATAGGCTCTAATTATTTTAGTTAAATAATCTAATGATATATTGACACTAAAAATTATAAGATGTCGGGGATTTTCTTTCTTAATATGACAATAAGCATACGGAAATAGGGAGATGTGATATCTTGGGAAATTGTGATATTTAATGACAAGGGAGATTATACATACGGTTTGGAGTTTGTATGTTCATACTAACACTACAAAGTATTTCTCATTATATTTATATTCATTATACCATGGCCTTTGAGACCTCATTTATTGACTAATTATAGATCACCATGGATTTTGAGATTTAATTTATCATTAAAATGTGTTATTTATATATTCCTTTTAATAACTTATAGTAAATATTATGATAACTACATAATGTTTGATCCCTCTTGAGGGTATGTAGTGCAACACTTGGCTCCGCTAGGGATAGTCTAGCCAATATAGTACAATTATAAATAAGTAAAGAGAGTTATAAACATTTGTACAACAAACTAATCAGAGCTAAGTAAATCTTGACCCCTGAAGAAACGATGTAATGCAACTCTTTGCTCATTTCAATAATAGATATCTAGTCAAATGCCTAGCGAACACTAAGTTATAAATACTTTGTGGATGCTGATCATAGTAACCGCTAAGCTTGTAAATATTTTTTTGTGGCTGACCTTAGAGACCTCTAGGAACAAAATTTTGCATGCCTTGACCCAGCTATAGTGTATTTTTTGTCACTCCTTTCTCATTGCATTGATATATTTCTTTGTAATGATGTGTAGTGCCTGCTAAGCCAAAAATATTTCATTCTGGTTGACTTTAGCTACCGCTAGGATCAGAACAACGTATGCCTTGACCCCTCAAGATTGCATGTATTTATGTATTTTTCTCATTACATTACTATTTTATGGTTAATGATGCCTAATGACTGTTAAGATATAAATATTTCATTATAGCTCATCTTAGCAATTGCTAGGAACAAAAGTATGTATATCATGACCCCTTGATAGTGCATAGATTATCACATAAAGCTCATTGCATTCATAGTTTTCATTTTAATATTGATGAACAACTTCCAAGCTCTAAATATTTCTTTGGGAAAAACTATGCCCAAAAATTCCACTTTTATCACTTCCCAATTATTGGTATTCTGCAAAAGTGGTATTTTTCATAGCCTTTTCAACAAAAACCATTTTTTGCTCTTCTAACAGTCAATTTTTTCCATAATACCATATTATTTCACACATTTCAATGAAAATTCTCAATTCAATTGTTTTGGTGTCATTTTTTCATTAAATATGATGTTCCTTAAATGATTGTGAAATATGTGTATACCATGCTTGTAAGAAAAACACAAACATGTTATGGGAATTTTTTTTCAAGAGGACCGAGAAATGCTTCCTAAAATACTTGAGATTAAAAAAATGATTTCTTAAAGCTAACAAAATGGTGTTTCTTAAAAAGGAAAAGGAAAATAGATTTTATTAGGAAAGGGATATTATTCATTCATTGATTTTGTATGTAATTGAACTAAAGTTAATTTTAGGACCACTATAGGAAGGTTTCTCTAGATATTTCATTATAAGTTTATTATTTAAATTACTTTGGCGGGTGGAAGCATAAGAAAATTGCTATATTTAATGACCAAAGATATTATACATAGAGTTCGGTGTCTGTATCTTCATACTAACACTAGAAAGACTATGGTCATTATATTTAAACTCATTATACCATGTATTATATGGATAAAGTGATGCAAATAGTAACATGGTCATAGAGGTTTTATTTTCTTTACAATTTCTCTAGTTTTAAAATTGTAATTTTCACAGATGTGTTATAATTCAAGATCACCTACGATACCAAGAAAAATATGTATGCATATAAGGTAAATCCATTCTAAATAAAATGTTTGATTTATATATTTATGTTAATAAATTGAAATATATATTATGAGAACTGCATAAGGTTTGATCCCTCTCGATGGTATGTAGTGCAACACTTGCTTCTTCTAGGGATAGTCCAAAAAAATAGTAAAATTATAAATAATTAAAGATAGATATAAACATTCATACAACAAACTAATCAAACCTAAGTAAATGTTTATTCTTTAAGAAAACATGTATTACGACTATTTTGATAGTTCAATAAGAGATGTCCATTGAATGGTGTTTAGATAACACTAATTTTAAAATATTTTGTTTCGAGGTGGATCTTATTAACCACTAAGATTTAAATATTTCATTGTGGTTTACCTTAGAAAACTCTAGGAACAGAATTATGTATTCCTTGATGTTAGCATAATTTAGCATAGGCATATTTATTACATTTTATTGCATTGTCTTTTATTTAATAATGTGCAACATGTGCACTCTAGTCTAGTGACTTGCTTTCAATATTGTTATGTTGAATAACATTCAATATTGGTATTAGTAGTAATTACATGTGCATGTGAGGTGGGCCTTATCATCTCGTAGTTGGTTCCTGATAGGGTGTCATGTCTATCCATATGAAGCTATCTAATATCTATAAATATTACAGCTCTTGCATTGTTATGTAATTTGATTTCATGATCAATAATATTTGTGAGGCTTCCGTCCCTCTTTGGTCATTGCAATCTTATTCTATTCTATCATTTGGTATCAGAGCTATACCATTATTATCATTTGGTATTAGAGCAGGTTCTATCCAAGCAAGGTTGAAGAGGAGCACTATTGGAGAGGATCCGTTGGAGAAGAAGATCTGCATCAAAGGAGAGCCATTGAAGCATCCCACAACCTCCATTCCTTCCAAGCATCCCTCAACTAAAATTTGACCTATCCACTTATTTGGAAGGTAATTTTTTTATTAGTCATTGGCATAGCCAATTGATCCAATATATTGGCGAAATATTTCAGATTTAGAGATCTTTAAAAAAAAAAGATCTTGAAAAAAAAAAAAGATTTGTGAAAAAAATGAGATCTTCAAAAAAAAAGGAGAGAGATCTTCAAAAAAAAATTACAAATCTAAAAAAAAAAAGAAAAAAAAAAGATCAGATCTAAAAAAAAATCAGATCTGAAAGTGGAGGTGTGAAGAATTCGGGAACAAAAGTTGAAGCAGTTCTGTCAACAAAATTCCAGTAGATATCTCTTAGAAAAAAGGACGTAACTTTTTCATACAATGTTAGATTGATGTGCAATTTTTTTTCTAGAAAGATAAGGAGGCACACAACTTTGTAGTTTAAATCATCTTCAGATTCAGCCTCTACATGTGACGAAAATTCTGTACAAGTCGGATCATTGTTTCTAAAAAAAATCAGATCTAGCTAGTAAATTGGTAAGATCTAAAAAAAAGATTCTGATTATTCTAAAATTTTGTGGGTTTCAAGAAAAATATTGTATGATGCTACTGTAAAATTTTTAGAAAAACTCATATCACAGTTTGTGAGAAAAAGTGAAAACAATATTCAGATTGTTTGTTTGGATCTTGGGAACAAACAAGTCAGCAGTTCAATTCCCACTCTCTCCATATTTTTTATTAATTTTTTTTTTTTTGGAAAATTTGGAAAAATTACTAAATTTTGGGAGATTTCCAAATTTAGAAGCTCACCAAACACATTTAAAGCCACCGCTAAATTTAGTGAAAAAACACCTATTAGGGGGTAAAATATATTTTTGGCCTAAATTGTGTATTTTGTGATTCTAGACCCTTTTTTCTAAAGAGGGGGGACACAAAAACTTCATTTTGATGTACTTTTAGAGCATGTTGTACTAATCTTGGTACATAAAGTGAAAAAAAAAGTGCAATTTTTTTATTTTATGTTTGGTTCTATCACACAAGATCTTTGATCTCATAGCAACGTTCGGTATATACGGTGCCTCTGGGAAACACTTATAGGTGATGCCATTGCGACTACTACTACACTTAAAGCCTAACATAGCTGCCTAAACGTTGTCTGGGCATCGACCCTATAAAATTGACGGGGAGTAATAAGGACACAATACACACACATTTGAGCCCTCCCATCAGTTTGTGCTTGCACAAACCCCTCTCTGTACTGTCTAAGTACCACGCACTAAATTATTTCACATGCATTAACACCTCTTTCCGTACTGATGGGTATATTGAAAGGGTGATCTTCTTCCACTTACCGACGGGTATATCGGAAGGGAGCGTATATAGAAAGGTTTGGTATATCGGCCTGATGGTATATTGAGAGGGAGACCATAAACCTGGAGTGATAAGAGCCTTACCCTTTGTCAAAAATTTAGAGTTTTAGAAATTCAGATTGCAGAAATGGGTGTACAAGCACCAAAGTTCTTCTTGCCAGATTCACAACTGCTTAGAGGAGACAACTATGTTGCATGGAAACTGAAGATCAAGATGTTACTTGAGTTTGAAGACCTATGGACAGTTGTAGATGGAGAAACAACAAGATCACTTGATGATGGAAAAAAACAAGCTCAATTTGATAGGGCCAATCAAAAGGCCAAGTTGATCATCTTGTTTAGCATAACAAACGATGTGCAACCCCACATTAGAGATGCCACATCAGCCAAGGATGCATGGGATAAGTTGAGCATAGTCTATGAGGCAAAGAACAAGAATGCCATCCTCAACCTACTATGACAACTGCATACTCTCAAGTTCAAGCACAATGATAAGGTTGAAGTTTTTTTGAGACGATTTGCTACTTTGAGGGCATCTCTATTGGCATTGGGAAAAGAGATAAGTGATGAAGACCTCGTACCAATTATGTTGTGAGCACTTCCTCCTTCCTACAGAATCTTTGTGACAACTATCAATATGAGTGAACACACAGTCACCTTTGAGAAGTTGGTCAATCTACTCCAACAAGAAGAGGCAATGAAAAAAAAGATCACGAAGATGAGCAAGCACTATCTTCCAATCATAAAGGAAAGGGGAAATTTCAGTCCAATCACAAGAAGTCCCAACAAAATAAAATTCAACAAAGGTACCAAAGTCAATGAGACAACACCAAGAAGTGTCCCATTTGCAATAGAGGGGGACATGATATCAAAGATTGTTGGTACAATTCCTACAAAAAGGGTTCATCAAGCAATTCAAAACTCAATAACCAACAGGGTAACAACAATTCAAATCAAGGGAAGTCCAACAACAACAACAATCAATGGCAGAAAAATGGTAATTGGAAAAGAAAACCCAAACAACAAGGGTACATTGCCAAACATGAGGATGATTCAGATGAAGGACACCACATGTATTCTACTCAATTTGATGAAGAAACCAAGTCCACACAATATATCTGGTATGTTGACTTGGGTGCAACTCGACACATGACTGGACATAAGGATTGGTTCTACCCACTACGTGACTCACCTAACAAGAACCATGTGTCATTAGGTGATGACTCATCATACAGTGTCAAGGGGATTGGAAACATTTCACTACCTCTTTGAAAGAATAACTGTAAAATCACAGATGTATTGTATGTACCTAGGTTGACCAAGAATTTGCTATCAGTTAGTCAACTCCTTGATCACAACTTGAAGTTGGATTTTGATAGTAATAATGGAGAAAAAGTGTGCTTGATAAGAGATAAGTCAAGAGGTTCCAATATTGTAGCAATAGCCTCCAATGTGGGATGCATGTTCCAACTTGATTTTGTCCACAAGGATGATCAAGCTCTAGTGGCCAAAGACACACAATCTTCAGAACTATGGCATCACAGATATGGTCACATCAGTTTTGGCTATCTCCAAACACTTCAAAATGGCAACATGGTGAAAGGATTGCCTACACTCAAGCACAACACTGACAAGTATCACAATTGCCTAGCTGGAAAGCAATAAAGAGTACCCTTCCAGAAAGAAAACATATAGAGCTAAGGGAAAGCTTGATTTGGTGCACACTGATCTTTGTGAGCCCATGCAACCAAGTCATTCTGGATGTCAATACTTCACGCTTTGTGTTGATGACTACTCAAGAAAGATGTGGATATATTGTCTAAGAAACAAGAGTCAAGCCTTTGAGACATTTCAGAAGTTCAAAGCACTTATTGAGAATGAAGTTGGTCGCAAGATCAAAAATCTCCACTCAGATCGATGTGGGGAATTCACAAGAAATGAGTTCAAGAATTACTTGAAAGCTCATGGGATTCATCGACAAATCCCTCCTACTCACACACCATAGAAAAATGGTATAGTTGAGAGAAGGAATCGTACTATCATGGAAATGGTGTGATGTATGATTGATGACTTGGGTTTAACAAAGACATTTTGGGCAGAAGCTACAAGAACTGCAGTCTATTTGTTGAACAGAGTGCCCATAGTAGCTCTTGAAGGAGTGACACCTTAAGAAGCATGGTCAAATTAGAAACCATCAATTGCACACCTAAGAGTATTTGGGTGTAAAGCTAGCATGCACATACCTAAGAAGAACAGGAACAAGTTGGATATGAAAGCTAAGAAACTGATATTCATTCGATACAGTGAAGAAGCACTTGGGTATAGATTATGGGATCTGAAAGCAAAGAAAGTATACACAAGTAGGGATGTTGAGTTCTTTGAGAAGAAACAAGCAGATGCTCCACTCAACGACTCAACAAACATGCAGAATACACCTCTTGTGAAGACAGAATTTGATGTTCCCACTAAAGATGATAGTGATGAATTGGATGATGGTGAAAACTTGGATCCACCACAAGCCAATGGAACATCTAAGAAGTTACCTAAATGGTATACTCAATTAATAAGAGATGCAAATTTGGATGAAGCACCTAGCACATCATCCAATCCTAGAACTAGAACTCGTATTCAAGCTCATTGAAGAGGTTAATTATGCCCTAATGAGTAGAGTTGTTGAAACAGTTGAGCCATCTATAGTTCAGGAAGCCCTATAATCAAAAGCTTAGAAAGATGCCATGGATTCAGAGTATTAGTCAGTGATGAAGAACAACACATGGCAAATTGTCGACCTTCCACCAGGGAAGAAACCCATTAGATGCAGATGGATATTCAATACTAAGTAAAAATCAGATGGGACTATTGACAAGTATAAAGCAAGGCTTGTAGTAAAGGGGTATGTACAACAAGAAGGCATTGATTATGAGGAGACATTTTCTCCCACAGCCAAGATCAAGACAATCAACATGATCTTTGCTCTAGCTACAGCAAATGGATGTGAAAAGTGCCTTTCTTAATGGAGATTTGTAATAAGAAGTCTATATGACTCAGCCAGAGGGTTATGTAATACCAGGAAAAGAGATGATGGTATGCAGACTCATAAAATCTCCATATGGCCTAAAACAGGCACTCCGGGCATGGTACATCAAAATTGATGAGCATCTCATAAGTCATGGATTCGAAAGGAATCCTTATGACCCCAATCTCTACCTCAAAAAGCAAGGGGGGAGATTGTCATTGTGGTTGTTTATGTTGATGATCTAGTCATTACAGGTAGTTTTGTGAAGATGATTGATGCAACAAAAAGGGATTTTAATCGATCATTCGACATGATAGATCTCGGGCTCATGCACTATTGTCTTGGGTTGGAAGTATGGAAAAAATAGAATCATATATTTGTGTCGCAGTTGAAATACACCAAGACAGTGCTCGAGAAATTCAGGATGATGGAATGCACTCCTATTGCTACACCTATGGAAGCGAGACTTCAGTTATCTTGTTCCGATCCATCACCACCAGTGAATGCAACTCTCTATTGGAATTTGATCGGGAGTCTCATTTACCTAACATATACTAGACCAGATATCAGCTTTGTAGTCAGCTATTTATCACGCTTCATGCGAGAACTGAAAATATGTCATTGGAAAGTAGCAAAGAGAATACTAAGATATTTAAAGGGTGCAGTTGACCTTGGTCTAGAGTACAAGAAGAACAACAACTTCTTCTTGACAGGATATTCAGATTCAGATCATGCAAGAAACATGGATGATAGGAAGTCAACATTAGGCTTCATCTTCATTACGATATCATGGGGAAGAAAGAAACAAAACTTTGTTTCTCTCTCTTCTACAGAAGTAGAGTATCGAGCTTGAGGTCAAGCTATTTGTGAAGCAATATGGCTACACCGAATACTAGAAGGAATTGGTCTACCACAATAGAAGTCTACTCCAGTATATGTTGATAATGAAGGAGTTCTAAAGCTTGTTCGCAATCTAGTATTTAATGAGAGAACCAAGCATATTGAAGTACATGTTCATTTCATACGCGAGCATGTCTTGAAGCACAACATACAGCTCTAGTTCTGTCCTACAGCTGAACAGAAGGTAGATGTTTTCACTAAGTCACTTGCACATGACAAATTCACACTGTTCAAAGAGTTCCTCTCCACTTCATTGGAAACTATGAAAAATTAAGGGGGGAAATGTTAGCATAATTTAGCATAGGCGTATTTATTGCATTTTATTGCATTGTCTTTTATTTAATAATGTGCAACATGTGCACTCTAGTCTAGTGACTTGCTTTCAATATTGGTATTAGTAGTAATTACATGTGCATGTGAGATGGGTCTTATCATCTCGTAGTTGGTTCCTGATAGGGTGTCATGTCTATCCATATGAGGCTGTCTAATATCTATAAATATTACAGCTCTTGCATTGTTATGTAATTTGATTTCATGATCAATAATATTTGTGAGGCTTCCGTCCCTCTTTGGTCATTGCAATCTTATTTTATTCTATCATTTGGTATCAGAGCTATACCATTATTATCACTTAACACCTCAATAATGGATGTATTACTTGTTAGAAATATCATAGTGCTCTCATTATTATATATTGTAATATTATTAATATGAGTTATATTATAACTCATTATTAATAATATAGGTTTGTTATATTGTTTCAATAATATAATTCTGTTATACCCGTAATGATATTAATGGGTTGTTTTGTTGTGTGACTTCCTGATTTGTAGGAAGTCAATTTTCTATTTCCATGGCTATTTATTAGCCTCAGTATTATTTGTAATCAATGTTGAATATAGAATATCAAATCAATTTCTGTTATGTTTGAATCCTGTAATACCAAACATTGGTATCAGAGAAGCGTTGTTCTTGATCATAATGATTGATTGATGGATTTCCTTCTCGATCGACCATCATGGGATTGAGCTATGTATTGCATTTTTTGACTACATTGTATTTAGCAGTCGCAGTGTTCTATTAGCAGAGGCGTTCAAACTCCTTAGGAGGCTTGCAAGGGTGATCTTCCCCAGGCCAAGGTCTTCTCACAAGAGAAATCTAAAGAAGCAAATTTGCAACCATTCGGAGGTGTTTATTGGTGAGCCGTGATCTATAGAAATGTTTTGAGAATAGCCTGTACAAAAAGATCCGTGAATATGTGTGGGCATTGTATTCAATTATAAATTCATTGTCCAAAGCTAATCCGATGCATCAAAAATTTTGATAGCTCAATTCTCATTGTTAGGAGTATGAAATTCATTGATCTGTGAAAGAGATTGTATTTGCCTGCATATTTAAAGTTGTCCACCAGAGATCTCACATTGGAAGAAATGCAGAACATGTTTTTCAATCAAGAATAATTCTGTTCGTGATCTTTCACTCTGATATTGTTATCAACATGCCAGTTGTGTGTGGATTTGATTTGGAGGCATATATTCATAGAATCGATCAGCCCAATGCATGGATTTTAAACGTGGAAGCTTAGATTTCACATCTGCAAGGCACGTGGACTGATTTCTTTCAAATTCAAAGTAATAGTATTGCTAACGGCTTTCAAATTACATTGATTTCATTAATTCAACGTCTCTGCTAGACTCATTCACTTCTAATTCTGACTATTGGAGTCTCTTAACTCTGTTATGTCATCACATACACTGCCAGGTTATGTATATAAAAGCACATGTTTTTATTAGCGTTTATATTGTAATGTGGTCTTTAGCTTTACTTGAGCTTTAGTCAATTGCTTAGGTCGAATGGTCTAAAATAGCTGGGTCATGTCATTTTGTATTGAAAACAAAATCCATTGTCTAGTCATGTTGATATTGGTCGTATTTGTCAATGCATTAAAATGTGTCATATTGTGCATCAATTTTTCAAATTTTATTGTGATTATAAAGTTAGTATAGTCGGCCATGTTAGTGTCATGTTTATTACTTCTTTTCATCACCACTATTAAGTAATTATTAGAACTTTATTAAATTTTCAAAAATTGTGTTTAGGTGAATAATAGGTAGTAAATGTCATATATGTGATTTTAGGCTTTTTAATAGTCATTTTCTAAGTCTTATGTCATATAAAGTCATAAGTGTCATCTAGTCAAAATTGTGTCATTATTACCCTGTCTAATTATATCATTATCGAGTGTCTCGTCAACTATTCATTGTGAGTTGGTGTAAAAAGTCAGTCAAAAAAAAAAAAAAAAAATTGCCTTATGGACGCATTTTCAGTGTTACCCGACGTCCGACAAAATAAAGCGTTTCACATTGTGGGAGGGAAGAAAAGAATAAATTCAATGTGGAAACTAATGTACTTCATGATCACATCCGGTTGAGTTAGCAACTTATTATTGGAGGATGGAGGCAACGGAAGGAGGAGGACAGTCAGCGTCTCGAGTTCCTTTCACTACCTCAGAGGCCGCAACTGCTTAGTGACTCTTTTGTGTCTTGTGTGATGAAATCAGAACAGATGAGAAGCCCCTATTTCCTGTGTGCAATGTAGGCTTGGTGTTCCCCCTTGATGATAATGATTTGTACCATTGTATTTGCCAGGAAGTGTTTTGATCAAACATTGATTGATGGTGATGTGAACATTGGTGTTGAACGGTCCCAATTCATGTATTCATCGAATAGGTTGAATGGTTCCCTGGATGATGGTAGTCCCACAGTCGGTGTTGAGGATCAAGACAATTGTCAAGATACGAAGCGACATGCTGCTTGGTTGAGATGGTGTTTTCCCATGTTCGCCCTAAGGGGGGGAATGTTAGAAATTTCATAGGCTATAATATTATATATTGTAAAGATTAATATGAGTTATATTATAACTAATAGTTAATAATATAGGTTTGGTATATGTTTTCAAAAATTATTAATTTTGTTGTTATACCCGTAATGAAGTAAAAGGTGTTTTGTGTGTGACTTCCTGATTGTAGGAAGTTCAAATTTTCTATTCCATGGCTATTTATTAGCTCAGTATTTTTGTTAATCAAGCTGAATTAGATATCAAATCAATTTCTGTTATATGTTTGGAAATCTGCAATACCAAACATCACTAAAATTGTCTTGTTAATGCATTAAAATTTCCTGTGATGATGTATATGACCATTATAAGCGATATATGTATCGTTGTAGGTTGGATACTTAATATAGCTAGGATAATATTATTTATTTATTTGTTAATGATTTCTCTCCACTGCTAAACTCTAAAAATATGTTTCGGAGACCCTAACGACCTCTAGGGATCTAAACTAATTATAAGTCCCATCAGTAGTCTGAATAAAATCATGGTTGTCTAGACTTAGGGAGATCTAGGATCAAACACTACATCATATAGTGACCCCCAAGTAGTGTAACTATTGGTGAATTGAAAGTTTTCTCATTCTAATAAATAGTTGTCCTTGGATTAATGCCTAGATACGAAAAATCTCTAAATATTATTGTGGTTGAAATAGTGAACCCTCGGATAGTTAAGTGAGAAACTATGTACATTCCTTGAAGCCTCTTAAGAGTTATTGATTAATGGAAATTGTCTCATTGCATTAACATGTTTTCTTGAGTGACACTAGTGAAATGTCTATGATTTAAAAATAGAATATCTAAACCCGAAGTGGTCGCAGTGTACTACCACACTGTTCATTGTAGTATAGTATGTCTGTGAATTGATGTCTAGCAACAATAACTTTAAATATTTAGTTAAGGTGTTGACCCTCGTGAAACTCCTAGGATAACACTTCTTTTATTTATTTGGAAAATATTTTCAATCTAAACAAATAGTTCAGAATAAGGTACATATACGTTTTTTTAAATTTTTTTTTTCGTTGTCCTAAATTCAAGTATGCCATTTCTTAGTAATTGTTATGTTGATGAGGGTATGCAACATTCGACACCTATATTTTTCAAGCAATGGTGGGAAAACCTGGTAAGTCGAGCGAGCGTATAGTTGTA
The DNA here is from genome assembly GCA_019776745.2 of Taxus chinensis. Classification (NCBI taxonomy): domain Eukaryota; kingdom Viridiplantae; phylum Streptophyta; class Pinopsida; order Cupressales; family Taxaceae; genus Taxus; species Taxus chinensis. Next base: position 175,370,566 of record CM034151.1, read on the forward strand.
TTTATATTCCTACGACAAACACCAAAGTAATTAGAGATACCAGGTTTCGAGTGAAACTACCTTACATCATGAATTTCAAAATTACTCAACCTCTATTTTTTCATAGTACAAGATGAAATGTTGCTTGTGATTGTCAACTACGAAAGGATATACCAACATATAAAGCGGTAATGTCATGAGCTGTAAGGTGATAAAAAGAGATAGTTCTTCATTTAATTTCACTAATCAAACGGGTTCTTCATTTTAGATTTGATCTCTGTATATCTACTTATTGCCAAAGTCCAAGGAGAGTGCCTTTACTTTCAAATCTTAGAAAAAAAGAAATAGGGTTTTTTTCTAGGCATGCATACAAATTTTTTTTAAACTTCCCAAAATCATCACACACCTGTTAATGTTATGTTGAACTGTAGAAAGATGAATAAGCCCTAGAGGAGAGATGAGCATGTACAAACGGCAGGTAGGAATAAGGCCTGTGGAGAAAGTAGGTGAAAAAAGAACTAGTATGCGTGAATGGTCTTAATAGTTCAATTTGGTGAAGGGCTTGGAGTAAACAGGGAGAGCGCCAGAGGTTGGTATAGGGTAGCAGAAAAAGACGAATTCTGGACCTAGCTGCATTATGGATATGGTGTGCAGTGGAAAACACGTGAGGAGGCAGCATGCATGATGAAGTGGATACGGTTAGACTGGGTCTTGAAACTAAAGGAAATAAATAAACACAAAGGGATATGCCACGATGTATCATAATATGTTAGTAGAGGCTAAAACATGATTTGTAGGTAAATAGGGCAACTCAATGATGGAGGATCATGATTCCCATTTGGCTTAAGGCATCCCCATGAGGCAAGTTGAGTGGATTAGAGGAGAGGATCTTGATTCTATTTAAGAAGGTTTATGGTCCAAAACAAGGGCGGTATGTGTGTAATCATAGGTGCGAATGTTAAGGATAATAAGAGACATAGGTAGAATGAGACTTTATGCACTACGAAGAATATGGTGATGCAGGCATGAGGTATCCTAGGTGCTTTTGCTAGTAAGAGAGCAGGATAGAAAACTTTGAGAAGAGCCAATTTATAGAGGCTGGGTAGGGTGTTATTTGATAATGTAGTGTCATGATGACCCCTTTTTATGTATAATGGTTATGTAAATAGTTGTGAAATCAAGAATTGGATGGGTTCGTCTGTTGTATATCCCTCTATTATAGGTTCCAAAACCTAGTGTGCTTGTTCTTGTCCTATGGTTTAGCTCTTATTACCTCGTGATGGTAATAATGCTTATATACGTTTCATGGTGATCTAGCGTAGCTCTAGGAGTTTGGGTTTCTTAT
>CM034151.1:175372389-175383481 GCA_019776745.2 Taxus chinensis
ACAATTAATTGAGGACGGCTTGAATCCCAAGAAAATGAGGGTGACTGGAGAAAGAGAGAAGAGATGCTTGGGGATTTGCAAAATATTTTCTCCATTAATGGGATTGCCTTGTGCTTGAAGAAATTAGTTTTGATTACATTTGATTCTAGCTCCTAGCCCCTGTACCTTCATCATGACCTTAAATTTTCACTTACCTCCATTAATGACCTTCATCTACCTAAGGGAAATGTAGAATATTCTTAAATTTTGGAACTCTTGAATCTAATGATTTCATGTCAGAGATATTATCCTTACGATTCCAATGACTAGTTTCTTACGAGAAACAAACTCATGTAGTGAAAGTTATGTCATTTCAGAGTTCTAGGAGCTCTATAATTTTAGGGTTTCACAACCTCTCAAAATCCCATTTTTTATGCCTCCTTGTTGTTACTTTCATTTTGATCTTTCCATCACCTATGGTTTTTCATGAATCAGGTGCCAAGAGCTTAGGATGTGGTCATTTCAATGTGGAGGGGTTTTCAGTGCTTCATACACCTGCATGGTGTCTTTTGTTGGTGATTCAGCTCACCGAGTAGCTCACCAAACTACTAAACAAGCTTTGCAATGAGCTCATTTGCATTGTCGAAATATGTGGAAAATATCCCCTTTTTTATTTTAGGATCTCAATATGAGCTACTCATAAGCGCTAAACTCACCATCTTTCATGTGTCAGGCGAGCTCCCATTTACACATAACCAGCTAGCCTTTTCCCACTCGACACTTTGTTGTGGCTTTTAGACTACCTTATCTCACATGTTCAATTCAACTTAGCTTCTCACCATGTCTCCATTCATCTATTCATCTGTATTTTTTCATAAAGGATTCTATAATCGCAATTTGTATTAGCAAGGTCCTCAGTTCAACCTTTAAGTCAAGCACCTATCTACCCACCAACTTCCTTAACTGCCTATGGCTCTTTCTCTGACATGGAAGATTAGGTTTGTCTTTTGAATTTTTCATGGGCGGGAATGTTGGATTTCAGATTTTTGGGATTGATCATTTCAAACATTGGGTGAACTGCACATCGTAATTCCACGCCACTGATCCTTGATAAAAATCTTCGAATCCGATACTCCCGAAACATGATTTCCCCATTCCCCAAACTCATGCCAATTCAACACATCACCCTCTTCTTTAGAGTTTGGATTATTTCTAGATTTGGAAATTTTTCTCCAACCTTTTTTAACACCACCCTTCCAGGATTTCAGACCTTATTATTTCTGGGCTTGAACACTATTCATCACTACTTGGTTTAAGAAACCCCCACACCCAAATGTCTGAAGTTACAAATTCAGACTTCAAAATTCGACACTTTTGGACATTTCATCCCCTCTGAGCATGAATCACATAAAAAAACTCCAAAAACTACATCCCTAAATCCCCAAAAGTGGTTCTACTCACCATTTTCATTTGTGTTCTACGTCGAGCATTCATTCATGCACCATTTAGTCCCTTCGTGAGCTCACTCATCACCATTTTCACAGCTTGACTCTAAGCTTCAACACTACCTAGGACAAGGTCCCTAAAATTTGCCACAGAGAACTCCTTACCTACATTTTTTAGGTTCTCGAGTCCTGCTCTCAACACCGAGTTGTCCTGCCTCCACCATATCATGCAACCAATGAATATCTCATTGTATCAAGACATCTCGGGCCAACTTACAACTCTAACCTCATGCCTCTGGGATTTCTATGTACTCAACTTTTCCTTTCAATTCATTTTAGTTATGTAACTCCATGTCCAAGCCATTTAGCTCAATGTACCGAGTGGTATATTCATTCTTTTCTCAACCAAGATCCTTGTAATGCTTAGACCTCTTTGTTAATGACTCATAATTTCCTCCCCTTTGAGTTTGATGATGAGATTTCTTATCCGTTGAAACCTAATCTCCCTTTAGTGAGTCAAACCAATGTCACCATTGTATTTCCATTGAGCGACATGTAACATTGTATAGAGCCTGATATCTCAGCTTAAGGAGTGGCCATTTAAGTGTGGGATTGTGTGTCTAGTCAATCCTACACACCTTGTGAGATCCATTACAAGTTGCTTCATTACTTTCACTGATCCCATCAACTTTTATCAACACTGTGGCCTCTAAAACTTGGGTGTGTACTATCCATTCCACAAGCTTAGCTCATTCAAATAGATGAAATCCTGTGTCAACCGATATTTTCCTACCTATGACGATTATGAGATGACTCAACCTCCCATTGTTATGGATCTGTGACGATCTTGATATCAAATTCTTCTCACTCGTATCAACCAATGTTTGAGATAATTTTGCATGTTGTCGAGCTCATTGTTTAGGCTATGCCGGGTCCATTGGTTTTGCTGCCATATTATCATTCAACATACACTCCTCCATAATGAGCTCCTTGTAAATTCATGTTGGTTTCCAAGCCATTGGTGAGCTTCTCATCGATGTCATCATGGCCCTAAGCCACGTGTCTCTACCTTTGGTTTTCATCGATTTAGCTCATCTTGACCATCCTCATTATGTCATAGCCTTTACATGAGTTCCCGATTTGATTATACTTCAACCTTCTGCTGTGTGAGGCTATCCTCTGTTACATGGTTTAACACCAATGATTTCCCACCAAGCTCATGGCCCTTCTGTGATGATTTCCTTGACCAAGCTCGGGGAGTTCGTCCTTCCTTTTCTCTGCGATCCCATTATCAGGTTGACATCCTCATCTTGTGCGCTCTCCATCTCTACCTAGACCAATATGGCCTATTCCCCATGTTGAGCCTATGATACATTGACACTTTATTAACACCGTGAGTTCCTTTTGGTTGATGTGGCCCCCCAAATTGGCTCGACGAGCTACTCGGTGAGTCACTATTAACTCATCCCTAAGAAACACACCTCTAACTTGTCGAGTAGATCACCGAGCTACTCAGTGAGCTCTTTTTGCTTAATGGGACTATGATCCTAGGATGGACTTGAATAGCTAGATTTTCGACCTTGGAATGTTCCAAAACACTTATGAATTACTTCCAGAATTTTTATGTTGAGAAGACCTAGAAGGGGCTAAGTGTGACTTGTGGAATTTCAAACTCATCAGCATCTATGACTCAATTTTTCTTGTCCTATCTAGGTGTAGGCCCATGTCAGGAAATTTTGACTGGGGGGTTGAAAGTTGTCAACAATTTGGTGATTTACGGGGACATCTACCTGCTAGATGTTCTTGTACCAATAGCCTTAGTGTATCCCATTGGGAACAAAGACACTATATACCTACAAACCAATCCCAAACTTTTTAAAACTGAAACCCTGTAAACTACCCTCTACATGTTTTTGAACTTGAACCTGACTACTTGCACTCTCAATTTTTATAAGAAAAAACCTTTAAAATAATATTTCTCAATGAGTAGAAAATTGTCTTGACTTAAGATATTTTCACCTATTTCCTCTCTACAACCCTATCATGCAAAAGTTAAATGGATCATCCTACAACCTCGATTTTAACAAGTACTGGAATCACACAACTTCATGATTGCTTGACATGTATTGCATTCGTTGTAGAGTTTTGAATAAGACAATTCTATCAAGTTTTTACATCATGGAACTCTATTAAATATGAAATTTTCTTCTTTCTTCTTAAAGTTTACAATCGTGAAATGTTGTTGCAAGGCTGCTTCTCTAACATTGGTAGAAGAACTTAAAATTCCACATATGATTGGATTATTGAAGAGCCTGACAGAATCAAAACTTGTCAAAACTCATTCCTTAATCTTGATTTTAGTTGCTCTGCATTTGTTTTCTTTTGAGATCATGTAATTGTTTCCAATGCAAGTATGAACTTCTTCTACATGTGGAATGCCCACTGAAATACCTTGTACTATGATGGAGAAAAATATGAGCCAAAAATTATGTATAAAATACAAAATCATACATGCCCTAAATAGGTATGCAGATTGTGCATAGAGCACTTGTGATGCTTGAAAACAGAACTCCTACTCCTTCCCTACACTAACCGGTAGTAGAGAATAATTCAAAAAAATCCTACCATTGATAATGAAAAATAGCTTTCCCTTCTTACAATAGGAAGCCATGCTATATCCATGTGGATCGACACTTGATCGTGACTGTATAAATGAGTTAAAATTTAACACCGTCCCTAATTTCCCACTTGAATGATCAAGGTATTAACTTGGACATAAAACAAAAACCCCTTCAAAATGATCCACATAAGGCTTGTTGGAGATGTTTTAACTGATGCATCTGATCCTTGGAACTATGAAGCTCATCCTTCGTGTTCATAGAAATGAACATTACTGGTGGTGTAAACTCTTGTTTCTAGCTCCAACGAAGCTAGATACCTAGTAGGAGCATGGCCTTGAATCACTGAGTGTACCCATAGCTCTGAATTGAAATTTCAATAAGAAAATATTCAAGTAGAATTTCCTAGAAAACGGTGACCATTTGTGATTGTATCCTCTTTATCTTTCACATCTATAAACAATTGAAGTGTCATCACCTTGGTAGAAGGTATGGAAGAAATGATAACATCCTTGTGCTCTCTTTCCCTTTTGTGGCAATGTGGAAATCATCCTTGTCTGAGTATGTTCTTCGGAAGATTCAGATTCCTCCAAACTTGGCTCAAGAGTATTCTTGTGAAGGGTAGGCTAATCTTTTATGCTGATGCACTTCAGACAATGGGCTCTTGTACTTGGAAGGTGGATGATGGATGAGCAAATGATGATGATTTCTATGGGCTCCTCTTCATTGAAATAATCCTCCAAGTCCAAAAGATAATCTCCCCCCTCATTGTCCTGTTTTACCGACTGAACCTCCTCTCATAGTGGGGGTATGCTCCTCTTCTTTTGTATTTGGAGATATTTCTTTCCTCTCCTTCTTGCTGATTTTGCAACTTGTGTTTGATCAAACATTGTCTGAAAATAAATTTCCCTCATGAATGCCACATTCTAAACACTCCAACTATTGATCATTCTCAACATGTTCTTGTTTAATAATTTCTACAAATGAATCATCCTTCACCACCTACTCTTCCCCAACCTTAGACCTCCTCTGAAGGCTTAACTAGTACGGGGAATTTTTTCTATTTTGATCTTAGGAGCCCAATTCTTCTAAAATCAGAGGAATTTCTTCTATGTTAGGCTCCTTTTGATTGTTATTCTTCTTTACTAGTTTTTTGAGTTTCATCCCCTGTATGGATTTGAGGGGAGTGGGAGGAGTATTGGATTGGGTCTCCATTGGTGTTTTATGTTGGTTGGTGGAGATTGTCAAAGGGGTCTACAGTTCTACTTACTGTGGAGAGGACTTTTTTCTTTAAAGGTAAGAGGACTGAGGAACTAAGAGGGGATAAAAGGACTGAAAGACCGAGAAGCAGATTCTTTACTTGATGTAGCAATTGGTGGGAAACTTATGAATTGTGGTTTTGGTATGAAATGATGCCAATTTAGGAATGAAGGAAAATAACTACGAGGGGGTAATACAGGGATCTCTTGTAAACAAGATTGACTTACAGAATGTTCAATTTCCTTGATCCATCCTTCTAGTTGGGGTAACATCTCAGACTATGACAGCCTAGTTTCTCTTGCTTGCTCAGATAATACGGAAAGAGTTCTTCCCATGGACAATGATTCTAGAATCCAATCTTAAATGCCTGTCATTTGGGATGAAGCCCTAGACTTGCACGATACTGGCCATTTTTTTAGGATATTCATTTGTAGATCAACCATCTCTTGGTGAAAGATGACCTTAGAAAATTCACATATCCCCGCTCTTAAAAATATGGATGGTTTGGTGGATAACCAAACTGACCTGTCTCTTGTTCATATGGGCATGCATAGTGAACTTGATTTCCACTACAATATGGATCCGGGGATGGTTAATAATACCTGTGAAAATGATTTTTGTAACTTTGAAGAAGGGTTTCACTTATATTTTGTTGTTCTAGATGTGAATCCTATGAGACAAATGTAGCCATAACTACAAGAATTCATGAAATGGAAGAAAAAGGAAGGGATGGAAGAGAAAAAAATGGATGGAAATGGATGGTGAAGAAATGGAAAGGTCTGCTACTCATAGAATACGTTTTGAACCAAATGGAATTGCCAATTATGCTTGCATGTGTGTCTCGAAATACTGAAATTACACCAAGTGCACAACAAGTTGATGAAATGAAATAGATACTTGTTTACACTCCTTGAAGAGCTCAAAATGTTTTGTAGGGTTAAACCAGTTCATTGAAAATGGTCTCCAAAGACTGAAATTCCCACAGTTCCTAAAATCTGAAGTAGAAAAAACTCTAAAATTAGAAACCTCTGAAATCCCAAAAAGCTAGCAAGCTCCAAAATTCTAAACCCCAAAACCCAAATATGCAAAAGGTCTAGAATTGATGGAATTCCAAACCCTGAAATCCTGAAAATCTTGGAAGGTTTGAAATCCTGAAATCCAAAATTCCAAAATTGAGAAAACCCTGAAATTTTGAAAGTCAAAATTTCCAAAATATGAAAAATACCCTTTTGAATTTTAGGTCCTGATCTATCATCTGGTGAAGTTTGAGCTCATTTTGTACATATTAAGCCCTCCAAAATTGATTTTGGACTTTGACCCTACAACTGAAACCTCCAAAATTTGAAAATGGTAACCTTCGATTTCTGAATTGTAGGGAGACTTCCGAAAATACCTTCTTTGAACTTAGGCTTGAATGTGACCAAGTTTTGTAGTAGAACAACTTTGAAAAATTTACTCTTTAACACCTTTATTATCCCATCGGGCATGTTATAATTGTTGATGTGGTCACACGGTGGCTTAAGATTTGTTGTTTGATAATGAGATACCTCTGAAAGATGAGAAAAATCTAACTCTTTTGATTTACCACTTGGTGTGCCAAAAGTGTTGATGCGGAATCACAGTGCCCCCCCAAATTTCCTAGTTTGAGATGGGGAATTTAGGGTGATTGCACAAAATTGAACCATCCTGAGTGTGGGATATTGCAAAATGGGATAGTTCTCTGGAGAAGGCCGGTTTGTGTTCCTAACCTACCTACCACTAACTACTCCAAGTGCAGGAAAAACTACTCACTAATGCTAATGTAAAACTTCCAAGGGGATGGGGAAAGAAGGACTGCATGAAAGAAAAGCCTACAATAAAGTGGTGATACACCAAGAAAGGATTCCTAATCACTCTTCTAAAATGGAGAAAGGCTGAATCCTAGGGAGGTTGGATAGATACAACACAAACCTAAGTTCCACTAATACAGTGAGGGGAGCTTGGAAAGCAGCAATACAAACCCGAAATTCAAACAATATTCATTCCTAAATGAGCACAACCAAACAAACCCTAGAATGGACAATAAAATGCATAGATCCTGTAAGCACAATGAGAGGTAAAAATGAAAACAATGAACCATGAGAGGTTAGAGATATTAACACAAACACAATTTATTACTCCATATGAACATACACAATACATTACTTTAGTAGGAAGAGGCATGAAGCCATTACAAGAATTTTAGGAAGGCTTGAAGCCCCAAGAAGAATGGGGTGCATGGAGAAGAAAGGTGACCAATAACCTAGCATGTGCTACCCCTTAAAATATTTATAGAATAATTTTGATGAGAATAGAGAGGGGAAGATAATCCTGAATTTTTCTCCAAAACCCATAAAAATCCATTGTTTAATTTTTCATGAGTGTTTGGAGATTTGCAAAATATTTTCTCCATTAATGGGGTTGCCTTGTGCTTGAAGAAATTTGTTGTGATTGAACTTTTGGTCTAATCTAGGCCCTGTAACTCATGATGACCTCCTATTTCCACCTACGTACATTAATGGCTCTCACCAACCAAGAACATTGTAGCCATTTTTGGAGGTTCAGAAACCTCGAAATCCAAAATTGATGAAGCCAGCTCTAGATCCCGAAATCACCCTTCCAATGATTGTAAAATTGTAAAAAAATGGTTAAGTGCTATGGAAGATATTACATTTTTACCCTGGATGTTTGACTAGATTTTTCTTATATCAACCTCATAAAAACTAGATTTGATCTTCACCATTTAAATCTCCTTTGAAACACCTTTCCTGAAAGTGTAAATTTGCTAAAAATGGCTAAGAAATGACTGAGTTATGAAATTTTTTAAATTGAGCATGGTTTAGGGTTTTGTTGGGCTCCTACAACTCCACTGAGTTATTTTCACATACCACCAAGCTATTTTCCTGGACATTGAGCTAGCTTTTTTCCACCTTGCACATCGACTTGACACATTACCCTTCCTTACTCGTTACCTAACTTAATGCCCAATGCATCTTCCACTTATTACACTACGTGGAAAAAATGTGACTCAGATTCCAATGGCTTAATGACTTATACGAGGGTGGGATTGTTTGAAATTAAAATGGTGAGAGTTTTTTTTTCAGGGTTTTAGACCCTATCACTTTAGAATTCACTACCTCTTAACTCCGAAATTGATTCATCGTAAACCCTGAAATCTAGCACCACCGAAACCCAAAATGCATGACCCCTAAAACCTCCACATCTTGCCACATCACCTTCAAGATTTCAGAGACCGCCTCTTCGAAATTCTCGTTATGTTCATTTTTGAGCTTTTATCATTCCAATGTTCGACAGCAAACCTCTGAAGGTAGTCATTCCCAAAAACCCAAATTTTGACTCAGTCCAGACTCGTTGACTCTTGAAATTTTGGGTTTCAGATATTTTTACATTTGGATTTTACTTGTTCCCCACTACCTAGATCTCTGAAACTCGACATCTTTGAAGTCTAAAACATGGACTTTGGAGTCTCTTCTTCACTCTACAAACTCAACTCTCAAGCTTCTACACGCTTCAACTCGGCCGATCTCCACAACTTGTTATGACACATCACTCCAACTTCCTTACAACCGACCTGACTCATTGCACTTTTCCTGACCATTCAAGTCCTTGTTTGATATCTCCACATCGAGTCTAATTGGCTATGAGGGCTGACATCAATCAACTTAGCAACCTCCATTGCATTCTACATCAACTTCACTCCAACTGATATCAGCCTCCATTACGTCATGTTCATCACCAAACTCATCCCATCGAGTTCCCCCTTACTTCCACTATCTCGTCCTATGTACCTTGCTTTGGACCTTCACCCAAGCTTGTTCTTCACTATTCGCATGGCTTCATGATTCTCCCTGTGGTGAGTGGATCAGTCCTCATTCACCGAGTGAGCTTCTAGTTCATGCTACCAAGCCTTCATCCCCCCATGTTTGGCCTTCTTTGAGGTAGTTCTCATGCACTCGAGCTAAACTCTTCAAGCTCAAGATCGAGCCATATCATCCACTCTCTGTGATGAGCTCAAACATAGCTCACTATGAGATCCCTCACTTGACCCGAGTGGTCTTTTAAAAACCCAAACCACCACCAACCTCCATTTCTAAGCCTAAGCCAACTTGCCCATGTTGGCCCCGACATAGTGCATCCTCTTCTCACCAAAGTGATCTCGACTCCCACTCGAGTTGGCTCCCATATATCTCGACTAAGCTATTATAACTCACCCCATCCTCCATGAGCTCGTCAAGCTACTTAGCAAGGTATTTCTATCTCGTTGGCTTCTTGAGGGCTACATTGAGATTTTTTATTCCTTTAAGCCTATTCGCAAACTTTTTTGAATATTCTAACTAAAGAGGAGGGGGAAAATGTTTAGAGCCCTAAAATGCTAAATTTTTCCATCATGAGCATATTTTTACCATTTTCTAGGGCTAGAGGCCATTTTCTCCTTGCAACAGGGCTATGATCTTGAGATGGCCCTAAATGGATAAACTGTGTCCTGAATATTCCAAAACACTTACAATTACTTCTAAAGACCTTGAGAACACCTGTAGCCCTACTTTGAATCTATCATTTTGGAGCGTGTGACCATTCTGAGACCTTATTGGAAAAAATTTCCCATGGGGAAAAAAAATTGTCAACAACTAATGCATTATCTGACATAATTGCAGAAGGAACTCCAAATCTTGTCACTATTCCCTCATACAAATCTAGTCTGCTAGAATCATTTTCCTCTTTAAGTGCCACAACTTCGGTCCACTTTGTGAAGTGGTCCATAGCTGTAAGGATCCATTTATGGCCTAGGCTAAAATTTGGGTCGATCACCCCAATAAATTCCAAACTCCATTCCATAAATGTTTCACTTACAGAGATGGGGCGTAATGGGATGGGTGGTAGTTTCTCTTTACCTATAAAGAAGGAATACTTATTACATTTCTTGATCCATGAGTAGGAATCATTGAAAATATTAGGCCAGTAATAACCAACTTTCATCTAAGAGCTATTGTTTTTGGGGTGAAGTGCCACCTATTTCTCCATTACAAAACTCATGTAATATCATTTCCACCTGATCTGTTCTAATATATCTTAGGAGGACACCATTCACATCCCTTTTGAACAAAATGTTATCTACAAGCGCATAGGGTATAGTTTGCATCTTGAAATACCTTCTCTTGGAATTATTCAAACTTTGAGGAAGTGGACTATATCCTATGTCCAACAATGAGTGGACACACCATCTGTTGTTTATCCTTGACCATCTTCTATCACCAAAATGACTTCTTATTCTTTGTTCAATTGAAGATGCTGATATGAAGTTATTTTCTCACACAAAGCTTTTCTGCTAACTAGTTTGGTCACCTTGATATCAATGTCATACTCTATGACCTTGGTTATCCAGCCAGACATTTTCTCATTGAGATCCTTGTTCAAAAGAAAATATTTCACACCTACATGTGAAACTAGTAAATGAATTCTATTATTTGACACTAAATGCCTGAATTTTGAAAAAAATCTTATTACAGCTAGGACATTTTATTTAATGAATGAATATCTCACCTCATAATTTGTAATTTGTTGGCTGAAGAATGCAATAGGCTGCTCTAGTCCTTCTTGGTTTGGTTGTACCAGTATTGGAGATATTGCATTTGTGGCACCAAAAGAATATAGATTGAATTATTTCGAAAAATTTGGATTGATGAGGGTTGAAGCCTATGTAAGGACATGTTTTATAGATTCAAAGCTATCCCTTCCTCGAAATCTATTTGA